>CM028359.1:37618392-37679207 GCA_016618105.1 Dendrobium huoshanense | reverse complement strand
CCTATCTAAAGTAAAAATTATAGAAGACTAAAGAACTGGATGAATACTAATATATGACTTAGCAATTACTGAGCAGACATCAGTCCATCCGCCCAATCGGTTGCTCAGGAACACAAAGAAAGCATTCCTTAGGAACATATTTGATAACTTAAAGTAGGAAAAAAGAATAACTCTATCAGTGAGCTTAAATAGTCATTCTAAGAACAATGACCTCAGGCTACACCTCCTCAGAGGAAGAGAGTGTTTGAAGCTTTGTACGCCCAAGTGTACAGGATTTTTAGACATTGAAGGAGAAGAGACTGATGAAGAAGAAAGTCTAGGGGCCATTGGTAATCAAGGTCTAGAGAACCCCACTAAGGGAGTCACCATCTTTGACACCTCAAAGAAAGTCTAGGCTAGCTCCGTGGGAAGCATATCAAAGTGTGACACTTGAACCGCATGTCCAAGAATTTGTTGTTGAAAGAACATAGTGTAAGGGAAACCAATAACTTATCTCAACTTTACAAATTGAAAGGTTGGACAGACTTGATAAATTGGGTTTCCTATATACCAGAATGAGTAATTTTTTCTGCTCTTTATATTTTTCTATTTTCCACATCTCCTTTTATTTGATTATCTTGCTGATGCTATGCCCTTTCAAGTTTTCCATATAGGTTAGGATTTTTAGTTTTCATATCTACTTGGATGGTCGGGGCAATCACTGTGTCATAGATAACAGTTTCTCTATTAGCCATTATGTTATTACTGGAGGTTGACTTCATTACTAACCCACTAAGTTTTATGGTTGTGTTATTACCTTTAACTAAGTTTTTTAATTCTAATTTTTTTTTATAATCTATGTATTTTCTCCTTACATGGGCCTCGTCTATTATTTGCTTTAAATTAATGGTTTCCTTGTCTCCTTTCTCCCCTTTTATTTTAGTTATTAGTTCTTAAATATGTCTTCCTTTGTCTATTCTTAATTATTTATTGCTATCTTTGGTTATGGTATGTATGTAGACTCTTTTTATGTTGACTTTATTTCTTAAGTTATTCTGTGGTGTTTGTTATCTATCTATCTTACTACCATGTTTGTTGTATCTTGCTCTTATGTTGTCCTCCCTGCTTGGTTGTTTGCTTTGTATTTCCTCTTCAATAGGTTTTCTTAGTTTTTGGACATAGTCATTCTTCTTGCTATTGTGGTTAGGGATCTCTTTGCTCTGGATGAGGCATTCCTATGAGTTTTATGAATTTCTTAGATTCTAGACAATGCAACTTTCTTCAAGATTTGTTCATGTATTTATTTGCTCCAGATCTAGTTTTTCTCTTTATGTTCATCTTACAGTACTTCTACTAAATTTTTGTTTTGGTTCCATGATATTCTAGCTAACCCTAGTTATGTGCTTAAGGTCTATCTCAGATTGTAATTGTATATTTTTGGATTTGGCAGCTGGCCTACCTATTATAATTTCTTTTTAGTTATTTTTTCTTTTAATTAGGCAAGAAACTTTGAATCTTTGTCTTTTTTGTTAAATCTTTTTTATTGTAGCTCTTCTAGCTGCAGTATGTTATAGATCCCTTTAAGGACTTGTATTTTTTTTTTAAATTAACACGTAGACCCTAAAATTGGTTTTTTAAAAAAAACAATTTCATATACTAATTTAGAATATCAAGATCATAATCTTCAATTACGATCGAAAAGAGGAAGAGGAGGAGGAGGAGAGAGAAGCACGACATTTTGAGGAGGGTTTTGGAGGAAGATTTTGGCTGCAACCTTGCTAATGGAGGTAGGTGGCCAGTCATCCTTGGATGACCGGAACACCAAAACTCTTAGATCTGCCGCGCGTCCAACTTTGTTGGATACAAAAGGTAGGTTTGCATTCAATCGTAGTTTTTCAAGTTTTTTTAACTCTCCTCTAGTGATTAGAGAGGGAGGTCTACTTCCTAAGAAAAATTTGGTGATGGAATTTGGAAAAGGGAAAGAAGTTATGAAGGATTTGAAAAGTAAGTCTTTTTCATCCTTGCCAGTTTTATCTCCTAGAGCAAATGATTTTGAGGCTTCCACTTCAGGTGTTATCAATCACAATTCGATTAATTCTAATGTGTGGATCAGAAAGCCACACATTAAATTAATTCTGTTCATAAAGAGTATAAAGATACTAATGTGGTTAAACTTGACTTGGAAAAAGAAAATTCCAATGTTCATGTGTTAAGAAACTCATTAGTAGTGAAGATCCTTTGCAAAAACTTGGCTTTTTCAAATTATGCTTTTGAATTAAGAAGGCGGTGGGGTAAATATGGAGGATTTCATATTACCTCTCTTGGATTAAATTGGATCCTGTGCTCATTTCAATCACAGGAAGCAATGGAGGAAGTTCTTAATGGAGGTCCTTGGTATGTGGGTGGTTTGTAATTGGACTTGATAAATGGTCTCCCAATTTTTCACCTTATTCATTGGATGGAATTTCTGCTCCTATTTGGGTTCATCTCCCTCACTTAATATTACATTGTTGGGACAAACAAACAATATCACGAGAATTGTTTCAATGATCGGGACTCCTTTACTATTGGATGGGAACATGTTTAGATGGGGGAGAAGGGAATTTGCAAGAGCTTGTATTCGGGTAAAATTGAATTCGAAACTCCCTAGTGGTACTTGGGTTGAAGGTATTCATGGAAGATTTTATCAAAAATTTGAATTTGAAAACTTATCTTCTATTTGATTCAACTGTGGAAGGATTGGACATATTTATGTTGTATGTCCAATTGGGTTGAAAATTTCATAATTGCTTAATAAGGAGGCTCCCAAAGATCCTTTACCATCTGAAGATAGTTCTTATGGTCCTTGGATGCATGTAAAATTCAATTCAAAGAAAAATGTTAAGAGGAATTCTTCTATTCCAGATCGCCGGAAATTCTATGGGAGATCAATTTCAATTTTGATGAAGTTGGCTCTAACAATTACGGCTGAAATTAAGGGAAGAGATGAAGTTGATGTGGACATTAATTCGAATTTAGTAGTTGAGCCGGTTATTGCTCTTCCTACTATTTTTGAAATCAAAAAACCTGATGAGTTGATTATTGATAGTAGAGATGGAGTTTCTAGAGCCGGTGCATTGATACCATCCGTTGATTTGATTTCTACCGGAGGACATGATTGTAATGTTGTAATTTTGGGAGTTCAAAATTAAAATGTTGAAATCCCACAAATAGTAAAAATAGTTGAGATAACGGAGGAGCTGGAGCCGGTTTTATCTTCATCTATTCTAGCTGGACCCTTGAAGGAAGTTAGCATGGAGATTCCAACGGATGACCCGTTATTTGCTGATAAGTTGGATCCTGAAATGAAGCTGGGCTTATATCCAGTAATTCCAGCTGGAGTTCCTAAGGTGGATGGGATAGTTGGAATTGGAAAAGCTGTTATTCCAGGGGATCTGATGGATGGAATATTAGAAATTCAAAATCCTCTTTTGTTGGATGCGGTTGAGAGGTTAGAGGAGGAGTAGGGATCGTCTTATACTCCTTCTAAGGCAGATTATAATTCTTAAATATTGGCTTATTGTGATGGAATAAGAGATGGCATATCTAATAACATCTCTCCTTCTTCTTCAATCAATCTTCAGTATAGAAAAAATGTTCTTAAAAAAGGGTCTTCGGTGGAGCAAGGCTATTCTGGAACTAAACACAAGTTATTCAAAGAACTTCAAAGGCTAGGTCCAGTGATAGATCAAAATAGAAGGAGGAATTTTGATCTCAACAGGAAGAATGATTTGAGAAGTTCTTCCCAAAATCTTTAGTAATATGATGATCGGAATTATCATTGCTAACAACAAAGCAGAAAGACTCATGAGGTTGGAAATTCGTTTCAAAGAATTTTCCATTTATTTTGATTGGTATGACAAAATTGGCATTTGGATAAGACATCTAAAATACCTATTATTGTTTTACTTAGGTATTTTGAGATTATCTTGGTATTTATGTAATTTTCTATTGAGTTTATTTTTTAGTCGGTTTTTTCTTTTGGCATTTTTGTTATTTAAACTTATTATAATTTTTTATGGGATCGTTACTAGATCCTATTCTTTAACTGGATGGGAACTCTAGGATACTAATCAATCTTCAGGTTGTTTTAAATTTTTGGTATCCCCTGCATCTCAACGGTTTTAAAATAGGAAACAGTGGGTTTCATTTCAAAATAATAGGTTTTACATTAACAAAATTGCTTCCAATAAGGATCCTTTTTCTCTAGATAAAGGATCTATTAGGATTTTTTTTTTTTACTTCCTAGTTTGTATTAGATTATTTTTTTTTTTCATTTTAATGCAACTCTGCATTCTCTCAAAAAAAAAAAAAAGATCATAATCTTCTACCATTCTGATTTACTACATTTTAATGAAAAGAATTAACTTATTTCTTGGAATCAATTGTGGAAGAAATTTTTTTAAATTATAGATAAAAATTTTATAAGAATATATTTTAGATAAAAATTATCATTTTTATTTTTTTATTAAGATCACATTCACTAAAGGAAAAAATGCTCATTTTCAGCGGATATTCCGGCGGAATTAAATCTGTTAGAAATTCCAACAAATTTTTGAAAAGATTTCTAATGGAATATTTTCATTGTATTTCCAGATATTTTTTTGTTGGATTTTATGGCAAATTTCTTGATGGACTTTTCAAAGGATTTTTGACATTATTTTTATTTTTTATAAAATATTTATTATTAACTTTTAAAATTTATTCATTTTAGAAAATAAAATATTACTAAACTAGAAAAATTTAAAGAATCATAAGAAATCATGTATAAATGTTTCTAAAAAAAAAAGAAAAAAAAAATTGACCAAACATTGATCATTTTCTTCTAACAACTTTCAAAATTTTTGAAGAATCAAAAGAAGGTGGTATTTTTGTTGCCCCCTTAACTGAGGACCCATAGTTCCGTGCAGGACCCCAATGTGGTTTAGGACACTTTGGTCCCTAAATGTCATATGCGGGATCATCTGGATTCTGATGTTTTTTTAACGGAATGTTGGTTTCTTCTGAGGCTTATCTGTTAGTTAGTAATATCAGTTTTCATAAGAGTAATATGGAAGTTTAGCAACCTATTTCTATCAAGGTACCATATCCTTCTTCTAATCTATCTAATTAATGCCACCTTATTAATGTTGTTAACTCTTTAGATGATCAATTTGTTGTCTTCTATTTTGAATGTCATAATGCTTTAGCTTTATCCCAAATGGCTTGTGGTTTTAATAAAAACATGGCTGAATTTCATTTCCTCAGTTATGATAGTGGTGATTTTACCAATCCTATTACTAATGATTTTGCAATCCAGAATTCCTAGTCTGTGATTTTGATGATAACAAACTTATTGATTAAATTTCCACTTTTCTCTCTAAATATTTTAAATATTCTTTTTGACTTTGAGCACTAATATTTTAGAAAAGATATACAAAACTCAAAACTACTGAAAACTCAAGATTGGGTAGAGTAAGATGTAAAAGAGTATGTAATTTTATTTTCTTTATTTTTTACTTCTTGAGTTTGGCCACATAAGAGTGTATGCAATTTGAGTGACCATGTACACACACAGGGGGGACAAAAAAATATTTTTAAAGTTAAAAGTATTTTTAACCAATCATATTGTACAATTTTCAATCGTAATGTACAATTTTCAATCGTACTACATGATTTTCAATTGTATTATATGATATATTATAATCTAGAATAGACTTAATGGCTAATTGGTAAAATTAGTTTTTATGAACTAATCATACTATATGATCTTGATCATACCAATCATATTATACAATCTCAATTGTATTGTACGATCTCAATCGTACTGTATGAATAATTGAAATCTTATGAAAATTAACACCCATAATTATTTATTAAAATCATGGTTTAATTAATAAATTTGATCAAAATGTATGATATTGATTGTACCAAGTATCAACATAAATGAAATATGGCCATCCTAAATATCATACCAAATGAAATCATGATTTTTGAACTACTCGTTTTGTATGATATTTATATAGTACTAGTCGACCTACCTGAAATGAACTAACCATAGTGTACAAAGATAGCAATATGAGATGATTAGCAGAAACGAATTTTAGTCATCCCAGAAATTGTCTCATACAATTTAAGGAAATAAAATAGATCATATTGGATGATTTATCGACCGTACTTTACGATGTGCTCATAAAATTTGAATAGTTCATTTTGAATGACTATTCATATCATACTGGATGAGACTAATCTTGAGTTGATTATACTGTACAAACATTATTCATATTATACAAACAATACCAACTAACTTGTACTTTTAGAGTTTCTTAAAGCATATTACAAAAACTATATTTTAAGTTTCTCTTGATAATTAAGAGAGGAACACATGATTGAAGGATGAACACTGAAGAGGACCTTTTTAGAAGAAAATTAGTGTTTGAGAGAGAAAGAAGAAGGTGAGTTTGCGCGTGAGGGAAAAGTAGTATGTGGAGATCACATGGTTGCTCCAGGATAGTTGCACCCTTACTCCTCCTATTGTCTTAATGAGTATTTTAGAAGCTCTTTAGGGAGTGAGGCTTCTTACTCAAGTCCTCGAGGTTCTCAGCCTTCTCTAGGAGGGAGAAAAAGGAGCTGAGGCTATCTATCTCCAGGAGGGAAAAAAATGAGTCAAGGCCAACTATCATCACCGGGAGGGTGACATAGCATTCGACACTCCGCCGCATCAAAGGTTGGCAAAAGTAAATTTGTAAAGTCTTCTTCACCTTGATTTAAAAGTAAAAGGAGAGTCACTTTATTTTAGTGCAAATTCTCAGAGAGGAGGACTCCAGGGAGTGGACATTTGTCATGGTTTATAGAGCCACTATAAAAATCTTAGTGTGTTTTTTTCCTTCTCGCACTTTTACATTTCATACATTTCATTTCCATTTATAACTGCTTAGAAAAATATTGATTATAACACCATCACATAGATCAAAATTTCATCGCTTCATACATTTCGTTTCCATTTATAACTGCTTAGAAAAATATTGATTATTACACCATCACATAGATCAAAATTTCATCGCAGTAAACTTTAATATTTTTGGTAAAAATCAATCACTTCTATAATTGATTAGGTTTTGGTAATTTAAATTATTGAAATGTTTTTTTCAAAAAATATTGTTATTGTTATTTTGAGTTAAAGAAGAATTTTTAAAAGTATCAATTCAACACCCCTCTAAGTGAGCCTCGGGCAAGTTCCATATGGTTTAATAACCTTCTCGGACTTTCAAGTGGTATCAGAGTGGATTTCAAAATGAGGTTTTAGAAAATTTTTGAAAAATCGTTCAATGACTTATTAATAGTAACACAATGGAGGATTATTTTATAACCTATCCACCACTATTTAGAAACATCCATTTTAATTTTTAAAAACATGCATGTCTACCTTTTACTATCCATTAACTATAGAATTTTGCATATTATTTGAATTGAATATTCACTTCCATCCCATATAGTTAATGATATTAAAATTGATATTCCATTTATTGAATGGAGTAATGGGGATAGGAAACTCGCTCGATTAAATGCTAACTGTATGAATTATTTCTTTTGTTCTTTAAAATCCAAAGACTGTATGTTTGTTTCTACTTGCACTATCGGGAAAGAAATTTGGGATATGTGTGTATCACCTATGATAAAACCAATGAAGTTAAATAGTCAAGGATAAACATTCTTTTGCATGACTATAAACTTTTTTACATGAAACCAAGCAAAATTATATTTGAAATGTACATTAAATTTACCAGAATAGTATTATCCTTACATGCACTAGGCAGAGAATTATAAAATTCTAAAAAAGTTATTAAGATTCTATATTGTTTACCTGGTTCTTATGATGCCAAGATAACTAAAATCAATTAATCTAAAGACTTAAATATTTATTATATTGATAATTTTCTTGGGTCACTTATTGCTTACGAGCAAGGATTGAGTCAAAGATAAAGTGATATAGGAGAGAAGAAGTATAAAACTATAGCACCAAAAGTAAATAATTTTAACAGTGACAGTTCTACAGTCAATGAGGATGAAGAAATATCCTTAATGATTTACCAGTTCAAGAGCTTTCTTAAAAGAAAATAGAGCCTTCATCAAAATAATTGGAGTAAAGGTAAAAACTAAAAATATACTAAAGTTTCTTCTAATATAATTTTCTTCAAGTGAAGGAAACCAGGCCACCTCAGAGCTAACTTCCCCAACCTGAAGACTCACATGAACAAGGAGAAGGGTGAAGAGAAGCCAAAGTATAACGGAGTTAGCAAAATACCAAAAAATCTTTTGGGCCAACTCTGCCTCAAGATCATCAGAAGAAGAAGTAGAGGAGGAGGTAACAAACTTGTGTTTGATGTCTAACAATAATCTTGACCAATTAGATCAAGATGAGTTATGTCAACTCTGTTATGACAAATTATTTATTATTTCTTAAAAAATTCATGATTTGTATATGAAGTTTAAGAAGATGCATGCTAGTCCAAAAACTAAATTTTCTACTTTGCAAAAAAAGCATGCTAGTTTAATTATCAAGCACTCTACTTTAGAGAGTGATTATATGACTTTCTTATATGAGTTTGATGTATTAAACAAGAAGCATATTAATATCTCTAATGTACACAATTCCTTGAAAACATTATATATTGAGCTAGAAAAAGCATTTAAGGAATTGGAAGAACTTGCATGTTAATTATATAGCAGTGAGCGTGCACTAAAATTGAATGTGGCAAGCTATAAAAATGCAAATGAATTTTTAAGAGAAAAAAATTATTGCACTTAAGAATAACAAACCAACACCTTCACTAGCTTAGTGATACAACCATTCAATATAGCATGCATCATATAAACCTAGGAAGAGGAACCTTTACCCACATAGGTTAGTGAGCCAATTCCTTGGGGTTAGGTGTTACTCTTGTGGCATGTTAGGACACATAACATGCATATGCAGTAGCCATCGTAGGACACACTTAGTGTGGAGGCAGAAATTGCATACATAATAACATAACGTGCATTCATGTCATTCATTCAAGCATAAGGCGGAACCTAAGCTAACTTGGGTTCCCAAATCTAAAATTTAAATGACATTGTAGTGGTGCTCTCATAAAAGACCTAGCAATAGAATGTGGTTCATAGACAATGGCTGCTCGAGACATATAACCGGTGATGTGAAGCAATTCATCACACTAGAGGTTAGGTTATGAGGCAAGGTGACATTAGGAGATAACACCACTAGGAAAGTGGTGGGCTCAAGTACATTTGGAACCTCTAAGCACTTTATAATTGAAAATGTTTTGTTTGTTGATGGTTTAAAGCATAACTTGTTAAGTATTAGTCAAATACGTGACAAAGGTTTTAATATAAAATTTCTTTCTAATAAGTATATGATTAGTTTAAATGAAAAACTTATGTTATAAGGAAAATGGATGTATAATATTTATGTGTTATACTTAAACTATACTGAATATTCTAATTCATTATGCCTAATAACTATAATTGACGAATCTTGACTATGGCATAGGAGACTATGTCATGCAAGCATGAAGTCTCTTAAGAATATTATCCAGAAAAATCTAGTTAGAGGCATACCTAAGTTAGACTTCACTAAAGACCACCTATATGATTCCTACCAACTAGGAAAAAAAAGAAGATCTTCATTTCATCCAATCAAAGACATTAACACCTCTAGGCCTCTAGAAATCCTTCACATGGACATATTTTGACCTGTTAGTATAGCCAGCCTAGGAGAAAATATATATTGATTTATAATAGTGGATGACTACTCTAGATGTTCTTGAGTTAGATTCTTAGCACATAAGAGTGAGTTATTTGAGAAATTTAAAACATTCTCTACTTTTATTCAAAGGAAATTAGGATGTGAAATCTCAAAAATTTATAATGATCATGGTGGAGAATTTGAGAATGATATGTTTGAATCTTTCTGTCAAAAGATAGGAAGAGAACATAATTTCTCTACCCCTAGGTCTGTCCAGCAGAATGGAATAGCTGAAAGTAAAAATATTATCATGGTCTTAATTAGTAGAAAGTTACCCTCAAGAAAATTTAATCCCAAGTATGATGTATGTGTCTTCTTAGGTTACTCAAAAGTAGGTAAGGCCTAAAGAATCTTTAATAAAAAGAAAATGATAGTAGAAGAGTCTACCCATGTGGTATTTGATGAATCTGATAACACCTCTGAGCATAAACCTGAAAAAGAAGAAGTGGAGGTCCTTCAACTGGTAGAAACCATTATTATATAAGAATGTTTAGAACCTCAAGAAAAATTACCTTGAGATTGGAAATATTCTTCTAGTCATCCTAAAGAACTTATTTTAGGAGACCCATATAATGATGTTAAAACTAGGCATGCATATAGGAAGGAAGTTTGTCATTTAGCCTTTTTCTCTATGATGGAACCCACCAATATAGATGAAGCCCTAGCTGATAAATTTTGGATCCTAACAATGCAAGAAGAGTTATACCAATTTGTTAGAAATAATGTATGGGAATTAGTCAAGAGACTTAAAGATTAGAGTGTGGTTGGAACAAAGTGGATTTTCAAAAATAAGATGAATGACTCTAGAATAGTAGTAAGGAATAAGGCTAAACTAGTAGCTAAGTGGTATAACCAGATCGAAGGAATAAATTTTGAGGAAACCTTTTTCTCCTGTAGCTAAATTAAAAGTCATTAGGGTGCTATTAGCCTTTGCTTACTTTAGGTGTTTTAAGCTATATTAAATGGATGTTAAGAGTGTCTTCCTAAATGAGTTGATTCAAGAGGATGGTTATATTGGGCAACCCTCAGGGTTTGAAAACTCATAATTCCCTAATCTTGTATTAAAACTATAGAAGGCATTTAATGGATTGAAGAAATCACCTAAGGCCTGGTATGAAAGGTTGAGCACTTTCCTTTTAGATTAAGGATTTGTTAAGGGTTTTATAGATACCACCCTCTTCCTAAAAAATGGAGAAGACTTACTCATTGTTTAAATTTATGTTGATGATATCATATTTGGATCCTCAAATAAAAACCTATGTGATGAATTTTAAAAATAATGAGCAGAGAATTAGATATGAGTATGATGAGAGAACTATACTAATTTCTTGAATTTAGTATAAAATAAATGGATGATAGAACCTTCCTTAACCAATATAAATACATCAAGGACATCTTTAGAAAATATAAAATTGCCATGAACACTCCCATGTGCTCTCTTGTTCAATTAGACTAGGACCCAAATGAAAAATCAGTAGATCAAAAAAAGTATAGTGGAATAATTGGATTGTTATTTTAGTTAATTGATAGTATACTGAATATTATATTTAGTATTTATCTTTGTGTTAGATTTCAAACTGATCCAAAATAATCCCATCTGACTACTGTTAAGAGAATTCTTAAATACCTATTAGGTACTCCAAAACCTAGAAATTTGGTATACTAGAAACAACACTTCTTTTGAAATAATAAGATATTCATATTCTAATTTTGTAGGATGTAAAGTAAATAGAAAAAGCACTTCTGAAACATGCCAATTTATATGACAATCCTTAGTTTCCTAGTCCAATAGAAAATAAAACTCAATAGTCCTCTCCATTGCTAATGCAGAATATATAACAATAGGGAGCTATCTTGCTTAAGTCTTATGGGCAAAGAAAAAACTCTTAGATCTTAGACTGCTTGTAAGAACCATTCCATTTATTTGTGATAACAATAGTGCTATTTTTATATCCATGAATCTAATTTAACACTCTCACACAAAGCATATAGATATTAGGCATCACTTCATAAGAGATCATATAGCCAAAGGAGATTTAGAATTGCACCATATAGCTATAGGAGATTAATTGGAAAACATCTTAAAAAAAAACCCTACCATATGACACCTTTAGCTTTCAAAGGACAAAACTAGGTGTTATAAACATTCGTGCTTAATTCAAGACAAATAAAAAAATCATTTAAAAGCATTCATTCACATGTGTTTAAATTGTATGTGTTTGTTCATGTTTGTTTATGTGTTACTATTTGTTGTTTAAAAAAATTAGTTTAAAATATTTTCTAATCATCACACACGCACCTCACTGAGTCACAAAATGTTTCAAACTTTATTCATATCGTATTGTACAATATGAGCATATCACAACCTCTCGTTTAAATCAATAGTCCAAATTAGATCAATGAAATATTCACATCATGCTATATGAATCTATACTCCTTATATATGATCCATGTGTCACTAACTATTGAGGAAATCTATTTATTGGTATAAAATTACTGCCAATCGTACTGTATGATTCCTCTCTTCACATTATACGATCCACATATCCAATTGGATTGGGAGAAAATTAATATGGATGGTAAGATAATAATCACACTTTGTACTATATGAATACATATTTATACTGTATGATACTTTTCATCAAATGTAATATCAATAACCCCTCGGAATGAACATAATTCTTTAAGATCATCTAGTACGATGCCCTAATAGTACTGTACGATTTTGATTGCTATTTCTGAAGGTCTTCCATATGAATTAAAATACCTTATCATATTATAAGAACCTCAATCATATCGTACTATGACTTAAAAATTTTTAAATTAGAGGGTTTTAAATGTTTCACTTCACTCAGCTTCATTCAAACTCATACTCTTTAAACCTTCATGTCCAATAGCCTGTGGAATCGAATGCGGCAGAATGACTAAGGGGAGCTCCTCCTTCTCTCATCATTTTGAAGATCATTTCCTCTACACTATGGATGAAGGCGCCTACTAAAAGTACAAAGAGGACAAAATCACTCCATTTGAATGCTAAGTTAACCCTCCCTTAACTTTGAAGTGATGAACCTCTTTGCTTCCACTACTCTTCAATTTCTCCTTACACTAGCCTTTTTCCACAATTCTGAACTTCTTTATGAATTCTTGGCCAATCCTAGAATAAATCTAGAAATTGTTACCATGAATTCTTTTATTTTCCATCAAAATATAGAAATTACTATAGCCAATTTATAATAATATATAGGACTTTCTACCTAAGGACCTTGTCCCTAATCCCTACTCTCAAATGATTTTGACAGGACTTCCATAAATTTGCTACTTAGAAATGTGCCTTACAACCAACACAAACCCCTAGTCCAAACTTTAACTTATAATGTTCGTATCATCTAGTATATCCTTAGAAATTAAATTATACCCAAAGCTGGAGATTGAGTTAGCATAACCCCACTTCTGTCTGTAGTCACTTACCTAATTTCAAATACTCAATTTGATAAAGCCTAAATGATTATAGACTATGTACGTAACATGACTCGCATTCAAAATCTGAGTACCCATAGAAAATAAAATGTTCCCTTAGGACACAACATATGATATGTCATACACCATAAACACCAACTCACCTTTCCTTCTCCACCCGATAATGCTCCTTTTTTCTATATGGATGTCTCCTTCCATACACTTTTCCATCAGGGACAAGCACACCCTGAGCCAGTTATATAGAAGGAAAGATGCTCGCGTTGATGGACCCCCACCAGCGCCAATACGACCATCTGTACCTACATACCTCGAATACCCTCATGACGACATAATCCAATGGCTTAAGCGGTTAGAAACCAGGTTGGATTACCACATTTAACCATAACAACAACATGAGGAAGACATGAGATGGTTTGGAGAAAGGTTTTCCTTGATTGATAATCAATTTACAACCATCCATCAAATATTTTAACCACCACCACCATGTGATCAGGATCCACCTTACCTGTAGTCCTTGTCTATTTTATCTTACTATTTTTTTGGGTACTTCTTCCTTTGTTTGTTTGGTCCTCCTCATTCTTGTGATTTCAAAAGGGGGAGAAAATGCTATATTTATTTCCTTTTGTTTTAATAGAATATTGTGTTTGTGTTACTTGGTTTTCTATTTTTTATTTATTATTATCCTTTCAATAAAAAAATAATAAAGAGTTTTATTCAAATTTTGAAACTAGTAACCCCTATTTTTTAAAATCCATCACCTAAAGAGGGGGTCTTTAGAGAAAAGAATATTTATTTTGTATATCAAACAATATTTTTTGATATCATTAAAAATGAGGAGATTGTTGTAATCTAGGATCCCTAGTCTGTGATTTTGATGATGACAAACTTTGTTGATTAAATTGTTACTTTTCTCTCAAAACATTTTAGATATTCTTTTTATCTATGAGCACATTTCAGGTAAGATATACATAGCTCAAGACTGATGAAGACACAAGGTTGGGTAGAATAGGATGTAAAAGAGTATGTAAAAATTATTCTTTATTTTTTACTTCTTGAGTATGGCCACATAAGAGTGTATGCAATTTGAGTGACCATGCACACACACAGGGGGAGAGAAAAATATTTTAAAAGTTAAATTTTTTTTAACTAAGCGTATTATACGATATGTTATCTTGAATAGACTTCACGGCTATTTGGTAAATTAATTTCTATGAACTATTTATATTGTATGATCTAGATCGTACTGTATGATTCGTTACGATCTAAAAATCCTAGCCACTAGATTAATTTAAGAAAATTTTAAATTTTGAGTTTTGAACTAATTGTACTATATTATCTCAATCGTACTATAAAAATATTTGAAATCTTGCTAAAATTAACCCCCATTATAAGTAAATCAAAGCATGATTTAATTAATGATATCTAATCGTGTTATAAGATATTGATCATACCAAATAATTAATAGAGATAAAATATGGCCGTCCTAGAGATCACTTCAAAGCAAACCATGATTTTTTACTACTCCTACTGTATAATATTTATATCATATTAGATGACCTAATTGAAATGAGCTAATTATACTGTATGAAGATAGCAATACAGGATGATTAGCATAAATGAATTCTAATTGCCCTAGAAATCGTCCCATAGGAATAGTGGAAATAGAAATGATCGTATTGGGCAATCTATTGATCGTATTATACAATGTGTTCATAAATTTTGAACAATTCCTTTTGAATGACTGTTCACATCGTAGTAAAGTGGACTAGTTTATAACTACTCATATTGTACAAACATTAATCTACCGTATGAATAAGTTTGGCATAACTTGAATTTTTTTGGTTTCTTGAAGCCTATTACTAAAGCTATATTTTAAGTTTATCTTAACAATCAAGAGAGGAATGTGTGACTTGAGTAGGAACTATGAGAGAGGAGCTTTTGAGAAGAAAAGTAGAATTTATGAGAGGAAGGACAAGGTGAGCATGAGCATGATTGAGAAGGAACATGAGGGGATCATATAGTAGCTCTAGGCTAGCTGCACCTTTGCTCCTCCTATGGCCTTGGTGAGTCTTTTAGAAGCTCTCTAGGAAGAGAGGCTTATTAGTCCTATCCTCGGGGTTCTTTTCCTTCTTTAGGAGGAAGAAAAATGAGTTGAGATTCTCTGCCTTCTCTAGGAAGGAGAAAAATGAGTCAAAATCTGCTGCCATCACTGGAAGGGTGACATAGCATTCATTACTCCACCAGATCAAAGGTTTAGTGAAAGTAAGTTTGTAAAGGCTTCTCTACTTTTCTTTAGAAGCAAAAGAAGAGTAACTTTATTATAGTACAAATTTTAAAAGCGGATGACTCCGGATAGTGGATGTATGTCAAGGTTGATTGGACCACTATAAAAAACTGTGATGTGTATTTTTCTTTTCACACTTTTATATTTCCTGCATTTCATTTCTTTTTATAACTATTTAAAAAAATGTTGATCATTGCTTTGTCACATAGATCAAAATTTCATTGTAGTGAACTTCAACATTTTTGATAAAAATCTCTAGATTCCGCAATCGATTAGATTTTGGTAGTTTCAATTATTGAAAAGTTTTTTTTTCAAAAAATGTTATTTTTGTTATTTTAAAGTTAAAGAAGAATTGTTAAAGCATCATTTCACCCCACCTCTTAGTGAGCCTCACGCTAGTTCCATAAGGTTTAACAACCTTCACAAACTTTCAAATGATCCCTCTATCAAAGTGCAAGATAATGTGGAAGAGGAGGAATTTGTTCAAGCATCTGATTCAAAAAATGGTACTAAAGACTCTTTGAACTCTTCATTTAAAGTTGCTAATTTTGTTACTTCTGAGAAACTTAACTCTACAGATTATGAAAAGGTATCAACTAAGGTTAATATGGAGGATATTGATAATTGATTTACTAAAGTTCAAAGTAAGAAGTATAGGAAAAATAAAATTTTAATTTTGTATTCTCTTAAGAGCACTTGTTCTCAAACTGCTATAACATATCACTTAATGTTTAAGTCTTTTATTTAGAATGTTAGCAACACTGAATGCCCCTCTTCTCAAATTAGGGGTAAGAATTTATGGCGTATTCATAATATTTCTATTTTAGTCTTTCTTGAACCGTTAATTCTTGCTACTAGTTTGTTGTCCACTACTCAATTTTTTAGCTTTAATCATGGTTTGGCTAATACCTGTAATAATATTTGGGTGTTTTGAAAAGATCCTATCATCATTGATGGTATTAGTGATTTCAACCATGTGATTCATTGTCATATCGAGTTCTTTTAGTTTAAATATTTTGCCTCCTTTATTTATACTTCTTCTTCTCAATTTTTTAAAAAGTCTCTTTGAGATCAACTTTCCACCTTTATACCACGGCTTCTTTACCTTGGCTTGTAGGTGGTAGTTTTAACACATAGATCTACTCACTCAAAAAGGCTTGGTTGTGTTAACTCGATCTATCAGTAAATGAAGGATTTTAATCACATGATTTTGTATTGTAGTTTAGTTGACATTGGTTTCTATGGTAATTCTTTCACTTTGAATCCTGATATTTTGTGGCAGTGGTTGAATCATATTTTTTTTTAATAAGTTTTGATTATTTCCTATACTAGTACCTATGTGGATCATGTCAGTAGAACTCTCTCAGATCATTATCCCTGTTAATTGGTATCAAGCTGCTTCATGGGGGCCTGCCTCCTAATTTTATATTTCTAAACATTTGACTTTTAGATAGCTCCTTTTTAAATATGGTTCATGATAAATGGCATGCTCCCTCAAATCCTAATAATTCTATTTATGGTATGAATAAACTATGGCTTAACCTTAAAATGTTAAAGTTTAAAATTATATGGTGGAATAAAGATATTTGTAAAATTATTTTTACTAATATCATTGGTGCTGAAGATAAGGTGAATTCTATGGAGTTCAATTGATAACTTGTTCCTAGTGATGTGAACTTTAAGCTTCTACATGATGCTAAAAACCCTATGTTTAAATTTCAATCTTAAGAGGAGGTTTTTGGGAAACAAATAATGACCTCTAAACATATTATTGAGGGGGATAATAATACTAACTATTTTCTTTCCATTATCAAAAAAAAGAGCCAAGAATTATATTCGCAATATTTCTTTCTCAGATGTTACTAGCCTTGAGGATGCTGAGGACATTAAAAATTGAACTATGGACCATTTTAAAAATTTACATAATAAAAATTTCTACCCTAATCCTATTGAGCTCCCCCACCACATTCTTGTTGTTATTAGTGTGGAGGATAACATGACTCCTACCCAACCCCCTACTCTCAAAGATATTTTGGATATTGTTAGTTCCATGAATGCTAATTCTATGGTTAGGCCAGATGGATTTACCACTAAATTCTTCCAAAAAGCTTGGACTATTATTAGAGATGTTTTAAATGAGGCAATTTTGGATTTTTTTGCTGGTAACACTATCCCAAAACAATTTTCTTCAACGTCCATTGTTCTCATCCCCAAGAAGAAAGCTACTAAAATTTGGGATAAATTTAAAACCATTACTCTTTGTTCATTATTTAGTAAGCTTATTTCTAAGATCTTAATGGCTCGTATGCCGCCTTTACTTCCTAAGTTAATCTCTCCTTACTAAAAACTATTTTGTTAAAGGTAGTACTATCTTCGGTAATGTTTTCTTTGCCCAAGAGTTACTTCATGATACTGATAGAAAGGTAAGAGGGGGGAACATCATCCTTAAATTGAAAGATGCTAAAGCTTTAAATAACATAAATTAAAATTTTTTATATGATGATTTAAATTTATTTAGTTTTATTTTTTATTACATCCATGTTATTAGAAATTGCATCAATAGTTGCTATTTTTCTTTGATTGTTAACGGTAAAAGCAATGGCTTTTTTAAAGCCTCTCAAGGTTTGAGGCAAGGTGACCCCCTTAATTTCTCCTACACTTTTTGCTATAGTTGTTGAATACCTCTCTCTCGAGGCTTTGATAATCTTTATGAACACACCCTTATTTTTGATATAGGACTTTATGAGTCTTCATGTAACTCATTTAAGCTTTGCTGATGGTTTTATTATATTTTCTAATGGTTCTTTGAATATGATCAATATTATTATGAGATTTTTACATAATTTTGATAATTCTAGTACCCGTTTTATTCATAACAATAAGACTTCTTTTATTACTTTCAATTCTATGCCTCAAGACTAGATTAACAACATTCAAGGTATCGCTTGTTTTTTGCAAAGCTGTTTACCTATTAAGTACTTGGGGGTTCGTCTTTTTAGAAGTAAGGAAATGAATTTTCTTTTTGAAGACATTATTTCTTCTGTGCATAATTATTTGGCTTCCATGGATTTCAATTTCTGGTTTTTCGCAGGAGACTTACTCTTATTAAGAGTGTTTTGTATCTTTTCCTATCTATAATTTTCAGATAATTCAACCTACTATCTCTGTCTACAACTATTTGCAGAGAATTTTAAATAATTTCTTTTGTGGTGGCAATTCCAATTACTCAAAATTATTCTCATAAGCTTGGAGTAATTATTGTGGGATGACTGATGAGAGTGTTTCGGGTTTTAAAAGGTTGGTTGATTTGGCTCATGCTTTTTCTATTAAATTAAGGTTTAATTTTTGTACCAAGCAAAGCCTATGTGCTAAGTTTACGGCCTTTTAGTACTCCATAGGAAAACATCCTAATATATCTTATTACAAGAAAGGTAACCCTAGGATTTGGAAGAAACTTTGTAACATTAAATGGGAGACTCAGAATTTACTCCAATAGAGTTTAGGCCAAAAACTATTTTCTTTTGTCAAGATCATTGATTATTTATGTCTTCTATTAATTTTATTCTTTGGAAAAACTCTACCCTAGCTTTTAAAGTGAGCTATTTTATCACTAACAATATGTCGGATGTTAACAAGTTGGTTGGGGTCATCCCTCTTTCAGTGATTAATCAAATTTAGAAGAATCCTTTTAATATTGATATGGATGATTAGTTATTATTTAAACTTCTTAACATCGGTACCTTTATTATTAAAGATGATTGGAATATTTTTAGAGTTAAAAACACTGTTTCTTTTGTGTTTTCTATGGTTTGGCATAAAAGCATCCCCACTTCCATTGTAGTTTTCATTCGGAGGATTATGCACAGATACAATCCTACTAATGATTTTCCATTAACTAAAGGTTTTTCCTTGCCCACTTGTTGTCAATGTTGTTCCTATGTTTGAGAATATGAATCATGTGTTTATTTATGGTCCTATTGCTACAAAAGTGTGGATTTATTTTGATGACATCTTTCGATCTAATCATTTCTGTGGAAATATTAGTGCATATGCTATGCTTAACAAGTGGTTTGTCAATTCTAAATGTCACATTAAGAATGTGATCCCTTCTCTTATTATGTTGCATCCATGCCTTGTTACAAATAATTCAATGTTTAACAACCAAAGCATGAATCATCTGACATTATTGGTAAAGTTAATGATAAAGTCTAGAAGCTTTTCTCTGCTGATCTCGTAGGTATTCTAAATTTGTATGGTTGTTGCTTTGTGGTGTAGAATTTTGGTACTATGTCTTATGGAAATACTATTGTTGATGATTCGAAGTTGGTTTATTGGATCAAGCCTAAAGCTCTGTTCTTTAAATTAAACACTAATGGAGTTGTTAATAACATGGGTTGTGGTTTTAATTTGTGGTATTATTAGGGACCCTTTTTGTTATACCATTATACCTTTGGCAAGTTCTTTAAATAGGTGTCTTATTATTTTTGCTATACTTTCTACGATTCAAAATGTCCTTAAGTTATGTTCTTCTCTTGGTATTAAGGACTTTATGATTGAAATGGATGCTACATTCATCCTTTATTACTTGAAGGATTTTGAAACTTAAATTTATAGTCCTAGTATTTTTTATCTTCTCTGTAGTTTTAAGAAATATCTGTCTTTTTTAAATTTTCAAATTTCTCACATACTCAGGGACGGGAATGCTTATGTCGATTAGTTAGCAAACTGTAGTTGCACTCTTAGTTCCCTCATGGAATTTACTTACAATAGTTTACCTGCAACGATGAATGGCCTTCTTAGGCTGGATAAAACTGGGATCCCTTATGTTAGAACTTCACAATGGTGGTGGTGTGCTTCACTATCTGGGTTGTCTGTTTTCCTGTTTCTTAGTGGTTAGTCCTTCATGTTCATTTTGGTTTTTTAAGTATCAATTTTCATGGAGTTGGTGATCTCTTTTTGGCCTTTCTCGATGGTTTCTGGTGCATCATGCCTTCTTTTCTATTCAGTCCCCCTTTCTACTCACTTCTTTTTTTGGTTTTTTCTTATCTAACTGTGCTAGTTGGGTTGTTGACGGTTGTGATTTTAATATGTTGGTTCCTGAAATTACACTTGATTGATGCTCACCTAATCCTTTGTTGGATTCAGGTAGGAATTCTACCTCTAATTATGGAGTTCTCATTTTTAATCTTAGCATTGGGCTCTATGTGGTTGTGCCTTACTGTTATTTTGATTTCTATGTGGCTATTGTTTTTTATTTTCATGACTTATGTTCTTTAGTTGTTCTTATTTGGAGATTTGGGCGTCTCTCTGAATCAGATTTCTATTGATTCCTCTCAGGGTTAAGTGGATGGGCTATTGTTTTTTCTTCTATGCTCTTTCTACCTTTTGTTGCTGGGTAGGTTCTGGATTGGTTTGTAGCGGCAGTTAAGATATTTTCATGATTGCTTAGTAGATACTACATTCTTGAGCTGAATATGTCCGATCTGTCTCAGTTTTTTTTATGGTTTCTTCATCCACTTAAATTTTTTTGTATAATATCTGCTTTTTTTGGGTTATTGATGCATGTTATCTATGGCTCGAGTATTAGATAGCTGTTTTGTTCTGAACTGTGGTGGGGGCTCCCGATCTAATTGGCTTGAGTATTCACTTGGTTCTATTTTGCTCTTTTTGTGTTTGGATCATCTATTTTGTCCCTAGGATTGTATGCTTATTAGTATTGATGTGCTAATGGTTGGGAATTGCTTCTTGTTTGTTTCCTCAAATCCTTTCAACATTTGTTTTTGTAATTATACCAATGTGCTTTCTATTTTGATTATTGATCTATGCTAATGGTTTGTCTAACTAGTTTCCAACAAGACTTCACAAGTTTGTTTTTTTTGTTTTTGAGTTGTTATTGGTATAAAAAATTTTGTCAGTTTAGCAACTTGTACATTGTGTTCTTCAAGCTAGTTTCGAGGATGATTGGGCTGAATGTTGATTTTTTGGATATTCTTTTTCTAGGTGCTCGCTCGTGACTACCATAAAATGTTACTAGGTTTTTCATATTCGTGCTTAGATAGGACCTTAGGCTCTTTTTTTTTTCTATTTGTTTTGTACCTCTTTTGAGCAATAAAAAGTTAAAGGTCTCTTAAGTCCCTTAGTGAATTTCAACTAAAAGGAAAAAAAAAAACCTTTAAATTTTCTATAGATGAATATAAATGAAAAACTATTAACAATTTTGATATTGTATACATCCCAAAATAAATTTTAAAAAATTCAAAATCCTTTATCATTAAATTTAATAAAATATTTCAAATCAATTTTCTAAATTTTTGTTAGGAATTTCTTTCCGGAATTTATCTCACTAGTATAAATGCACGTGCACTTTTGCTAGAAATGAATAGAGATGGTACCATTATATCATTATCATAGAAGAAGCTAACAAAGGTACACTTAATCTTATCAAAATTTTCAATGATGAGCAAAGAGAAAAATGTAAATAATTAAAATAATTTTGTAGCACAATATTTCAATAATAGTGTGACATGATAACAAAAAATCTCTGAAGTTAGAATATTTGTATATACTGTAAGATAGAAACTCATTCAAAAATTCACATGCTCAAAATGAACGTTGCTAGAAATGAATGTAGATGGTGCAATTATGTCATATAAGAATCAAACAAAGACACACTTAATCTTATCAAAATTTTCAATGATGAGCGATAAAGAAACATATGCAAATAATAAAAATAATTTTGTGGTACAATATTTTAATAATAGTGTAACAAGATTACAAAAAAGCTCCAAAGTTAGAATGTTTGTATATATTGTAAGAGAGTAACTCATTCAACAGAAAATTTATCACATCATAAGTTCGCTCAATAAATAACTTCATGCTCATTTATATAAAACATATTTATATTATTTATATTTATTAATTCATTTAAAACTTGAGCATAATAATATAAATAAACAAATTTAATCACACACTCACCTACTCATTATTTATATAAATTTTGATTAAATTTTATAAATTCAATTGTATATATTTAAATAATTTAGATCAAACGTCTAATTTATTATGCTCAAATAAAACTCAAATTATGACCAAAATTAAACTGATAAACATGTTTGAGCAATATTTTAAATTGCAAGTCAAGTTCAAACTTTATTTAGATTGAAGGGCAGCTGAGGCAGGAAAGGAATCAAAATCATATATATAGTTCAACCAACCTATAGGTCAACTGAACAAACAAATATTGATTTCAACTTTTTCTATTTTTTTTCCCCTGAAAAGATCAAGCAAAGCAGCAAAATGAATGCACAACTTAAAAAATAACTCACACAGGTAAATTACTCTAAGACATACTTTTCAATTAATGTTACAGTACCAACTTAATAGAATAAAATGATTAGATTGTTCAAAAGTAAACCTGCTAAAGCCAATAACTTTTCATGGCCATACAATCAGTGAGTTTATAACAATTCAAATAAAGACCATATTCAATTATCCTCATGTAAAAAGATGGTGATGTCTTCAAACAAGTAATAATTCAAAATTAAAGGAAATGCCAAAAAGTTGGAACATCAAATAGCTCTGAGATACACCCCTGGTGTCTACAATATGAAATAACTTTCATAAATGCAAAGCTAATCAAATCAATATTACTAATTAGAGCAATTAATTGCTTACAATAATGAAATAAAGCTGGCATAAGTCTACACCATTTTAACCTCATTTTAAAAGGTTTTAGATCTATGTTGCCTAAAACTAGTTCGCCAAGGAAAGGCAATAAAGAGGGCTCAGTATTTTGAGGCTATCAAACTTGCTAGCAGAGTTTACATACCAAAGAAACCAAGTTATCAAAATATTGATTCATGATAGTTATCACAAAAAGAATACCGGTTCCACAACCTATTGCTCCCATGAAATCTGCAAGAACTGTCAAAGCTCGAATGCACATACCTCGAAATGCAGTTGTAGTTGGAATGTAGCGGTTTAGCTCCTTCTATAGATTGGATTCGCGGCGACCTTGCATCACCATTTGTTGTTCCTAGAAGATAGAAAAATAGAATATAATCTCACAATAAAGTTTAAACAAATTAAAGTTGTTTTAATAAACAAGCTAAAGTTGGTATGCCTTTTAAATGAAAAAAAAATACGTACAGTGAAGCAAAGAACAACTTTCTTATGATGAAAAGATCAAATTACATATTATATGGAGGGAATGCAAAGTAGAATGTAGCAACATGCAACATAAATATGAGCGTTGGAAACATGTTGAATTAAAAAGAAACTTCAATTGATGAATACCAACGTCAATGCCAATTATAAACAAATGTCGCTGTTATATAGGTACAATTAAAGCTTCAGAAAACAAGAGATAAAAGGTAAAACGCTTCCTTAGAACTGCATTATAACTTGTCACGATTTTGATTCGAAATAGGCCTTCAAAGATGGGGTACAGGCTTTTAAGTTGTCAAAAATAAATATGGCAATCAAAGAATATAAAATTAGACCACAGATAACAACCATTTTTAAATATCTGGTATGAATACAACATTTGATCATAGATGGAATGTCAATTTTTTAAATATCTGATATCAAGTCATTCATTTATGATAATATATGAAAATTCTCTATATAAAGTTTCTTAAAGATGTATCATATATAAAATAGTCCTCAATTAGCATAGAAAATAGTGATCATAGAAACATAAGTCCTCTCAACTATAGAGTCAAAAAAATAAAAAAAGGAACAATATAAAAGTACACCGATTTAATTTTTAGGCCGAGCAAACAATGCTATGCACATAAAATAACCTGTTGGATTCATTTGCTATCAGTATATAATAAGAAAATAGGATCAGAAATAAATGAAGGATTCAACAATACCTTAAACTGCTTAGTCGCCTCCCTTACTAATGATCCAGAAATTTCGATCCAAGCCTTTGGGAACAATGGACAAGCCGACAGCACAAAAACTATGTAAAAAGAAACATGGAGTGGATTTGCAGCCAAATCTGCCAGCCAAACTATACAACAGTTCCAACAAAAGGACCACAACTAACATGAAAAATAAGGCTTACAGCAAAAAAGTGTTGCATTTTGTATGATCAACAACAAGATGAATACATGATAGCAAGACAAAAGAAATACTATACTACCTTGGACCTTGTTGACCCGTACGCTATATCCAAAGGAAACAAAGAGGAAGCTCAAAATTAAACCTGATACCTGTAGGATCCTCAAAATCTTTCCGAAATCACGCCGATTCGGTGCCGTTCGCATCACTTCTCCGCGACTCCTGCGCAAATCCCGCGAACCCACCTCGATCATCGCCATATTTGCGTCTATAAAATGAAGAGGGAGAGGCTTCTCCCTTGCTCTCTCCCACACACACAGCAAGCAACCTCCTCTTCTCCGAACACATCCTCCCTTTCGCGAGCTTCTGCGACCGAATTCCTACCCCACGTCCAAGCATCCCGTCGCCCCTGCCTAGCTCGTAAGCTTTCCGTCCAGAGAGAGAGAGAGAGAGAGAGAGAGAGAGAGAGAGAGAGAGAGAGAGAGAGAGAGAGCTTTCTACATCCTTACCTTCTTCCTCCTCACCGAAGCCGACCAAGCCCTAATCCCGTCGCTTCTTTCGACCTCCTCTTCCCTAGTCCCGACCGAACCCCTCCGCCTTTCTTCATTTTTGCTTCGGCTTCGCTCCTTTGACCAGCTTTCCCTTCCCGTCGAAGGAAAAATTATTGCATACTCCCACCTGACGTAGAGCTACGTCCTTCCACCGCTAAAAAATTCGGTTTTTGCTCGATATTGCTAGGTATTATTTGATAATAACCAGGAATATCATCATGTGAAGACCAATACCGAGTTATACCGAGCTATACCGAGCAATACCGAGCAATACAAAAAAATACCGAGAATTTTCTAAGAAAAACTAGATATTTTTTTGTATTGCTCGGTATAGCTCAGTATAACTCGGTATTGGTCTTCACATGATGATATTCCTCATTATTATTTGGAATTGCTCGGTATTTGCTCGGTATTTCTCATTTTTTAGCGCGATTTTAGCTCTGGGAGGACGTATCTCTACGTCAGGTGGGAGGACGTATCTCTACGTAAGGTGGGAGGACGTATCTCTACGTCAGGTGGGAGGACGCAATAATTTTTTCCGTCGAAGAGGGAGTTACGACATGTTGATAGAAATAAGCAACTGGGAGCTCGCTCACGTGAACGTAACTTCTCCCTCTTGCACGCTGGTTCGGCCAAATCTCCCTATGTCGAGCTATACAGAGAGAGGAAGAGGGATTTATTATTATTATTATTATTATTATTATTATTATTATTATTATTATTATTATAAAACTAATTAAAAATAATATTAGTTATAATTAACTTAATTTAATTATAGTTAATTATCATAATATTAATTAATTATTATTATTTAAATTTAAATATAATAAATTAATTATATGTTAATTACTTTAATTATAATTAATTAATAATTATTATAATCATACATAATTAATTTTGATTAATTGTGAATGATTACTTTATTAATTAATTAATAATTATTAGTAATTAAATATAATTATTCAAATTAATTATATAATAAATATTTTTAATCATAATTAGATAATAATGTTTATAATTAGTTATAATTAAATTTAATTATAATTAATCTCTTTTTAATTAATTTTCAAAAAAAAATCCTTCATATGCCTCGATCCACGACCAACATCGACAACCCCGCGAATGTACGAATTTTCTTAAACTTAGATTCCCGCTCTCAAAGTTAGCGCCGGACCGGAAAATTGCCCATACACACATTTATTGCGTATGATGGGATGGGACTCCGGTGCGAAGCCTACGACGAGGCGGGTAATCACCTAAGGCCCTACTTCAATGTTCGTGGCAGACTGAAAAGTCGCCCATACACACCTTTATTGTGCGTGGTGGGATGGGACCTCGATGCGACGCCTACGGTGAGGTGGGGTCACTCATAAGTACCCTTAAGCGAGGGGAAAGCAAACTGTCTTTTTAAATAGGTACCGTCAAAGACCCCATACATGCCTTTATTATGCGTGGTGGGAGTGAAGATCACGGCCGAGGTGTCGTCGTTCGAGGACACCTACCATACACGCCTTTATTCTGCGTGGTGGAAAGGCCCAGTTTCTCGTAGTTTTCCCCTAAACGGGGGAGATGCCAGGAGGCTGCCGAAATTTTGGGTGAACATGAGATCGTACCTAGACTTGATTGAGCTCAAAAGACAACAAGAACTTGTGGACCTTGAAACATAATTTGAACCTAATTGAATCATATACAAGAGAGCTCAAACTTAAATAAACTATAGGAAAACCACAAACGAACTTGAACTCACATTTGAACGGAACTTGCAATTTGACTACAGGGAACCAGACTTTAGTGCAATAAATATACTATGAAATTAAAATTCTAAGTGGTGGTTCAAAACTTTGAAACGAACATCAACTTTTAATGCAAGCAAAGAATTCATGTGAACTACAAAAAAAAATGACTTGAATCAAATGTGAACTCAACTTGAACTCAACATAATTTAAATTCAAAGGACTACAGCGGAATCGACGAACAGAAGAGGCTCATATTGAGCCTAAACATTATTTGAACATGTTTCGCAATTGAACTTGCAAGGATGCAGGGGACTTGAACCAGACTTTAAACACAAAGAGCTTAGACAAAATGAAAGTGGGATTTTTGAACTTACACAAGACTTAAACTTGATCAAACTCAAAGGATAAATGAGGACTTGTGAACTTGATTAAATCGATCCAAATGAATGTGAGCTTAGACTTGTAACAAATAACAACGAATTAGACTTTGGTTTGAATATGATTTGAGCTCAAGAATACCACAAAGAACTTAACTCAAGCTCAAATTTGAACTCGAGCAAGAACTTCAGTTTGGATTTGAATTTGAAAGAACAATGCAACGATCTATTCATGACACAAAGGGGTTTATAATGAATGCAATAAGGCGCCTATGAATGACCACAATTCATGACGGAGAACTAAGGGGTAATTATACTACACCAATTGTTTTCTGTCTCGAGGAACTTTATTCTCGAGATTCATAATTTTAATGGTGGAAGAATTCATTTCAAAAAGGAAAAATGAATGAAGAATTTGTCTAAGTGAAGAAGATGAATGTGAGTGAAAGATCTTTAGCCTACACATGAATGATATGAAACTCGCAATGTCCACACTAATATGCTCGCAAGTCTATGTGAAGAATCTGAAATCATCAATGGAGGAGATCCCTAATGAATGTGTTGACTCATCAAAAGGTATATTCAACCTTGCAAGCAGTAATCAACAATGATTAAGAAAGACATGCGGTCTAATCAAAAGTAGATGTACAAGGATGGTATGATGAGCATTGCAAATCATATGTAAATGATAGTGGCATTCATATCATTCTTGCGAGCATATGGAAACACACTTATAATATATGTAAGGTCCTATAGATCATTGTAGAAGATTGGCATTTAATACAACTTGCTTATAGTCAATGACAAAAAGCTTGCGATGGATACAATGAACATAACTCTAAACATAATGGTGAACGTATCATCAATATGGTGGATCTCCTACAAACATGAACTAGAAAATCATGGCAAGGACCTAGCGACGATTGAAAATTCTCCATATGCACAATAATATAACTACGGGTGATGCGCAGTAATGTGCAGTAGAGTATGGTCGTAGCATACCCAGTCTAGCTACCAGTATTATAGTAAAGATGCTCAATGATTGTCCATCATCAGCTAAATGCACCGACCTCCTACAAGCAAGAGTAGATGATGCTTAGTGAAATGCAAATGCCTACGAACCACTGCGGGAGATTCGTTATGCATCAAATATATCTCTTACAAACGAATATAGAAGTACTATGACAAATGCAAGCTCCTACGAGCCATCGTAGAAAACCCATCAAATTCCAAGAAATATCCCGCACATGCACCATAGTTTGTATGCACATAGGTACACAAAAGGGGTAAATGGAATCATAAAACTCGCACGGGCCCCGGCGAGCGTGTTATTGATACACACGTGACGTCTAGGGATGCTATGTGGATTAAAAAATTCAAACCCAACCCTCCTAATAAAATAAGAGTAGACAAGCTTCAATAAATAATTATAAAATGTCCCCATTACACGCATGGGCCCCAGCGAGCGTGTTATTAGTACACACGTGACGTCTAGGGATGTTGTGTGGGTCAATAAGTGAATTCAAGTTCGAATCCGATCCTTCTATATGGATTAATAGAAGTCGACAGGATTCGAACCATCAAACAAATACACGGTTGTGGCGACCAGTGTATTTATTTTTTATACATTCATATTAGGCTTTCAAGGCCTATAATCAAGATAATTCACAATAAAGGCATAAAGTCTACAAAACCCGATCCTCCTAAGCAGGAAAATAGGAGTAGACAGGGTTTGAACAATTGGATAAATATGCGGTCACGAAGTCGACCAGAATATTTATTTTATACATTCATATTAGGCCTTTAAGGCCTTCAACAATGAAAATTCACAAACGAACAAATAAAGCCCATGAAACATGATCCCCTATCGGCAAGTTGATAGGGTCGACAAGGTTCAAGCTACAAATAGAAATGACCTCAAGGTCACCTCGATGATGGCCGTGTTGAATAGAAAATTTCAACCAGAGTGATCCATTTCATATAATTTCAAATGCCATCCAAATGCCCAAAATCCAAATTTTTAAGATCATTTGAAATCCAAAAAAAATATTTAAAATTGAAATCTAATCATTCTAGCACTTAAAGAAAAATCCATCCACCCTCTAAAATAGTTTGCCGGGGTGAACAAATTAAAATTTACTTCAGCTCACATAGAGCTAATGCCTAGTCGAAAATATCACTAGGATTAATTCTCAAATAATCTACTGCCACTCCACCAAATGGCACCACAGAATAAATAGTTATGACCCGGGGCCCTCTAAACTAAGTGATTTTGCCGCCAAATGGCACCACGAAATACCGGTTATGGCCAGAGCCAATACGCTCCTTATTAGCATCAAATCCTTGAGAAATGAATCAATAGGATATGATCGATAGGACACAAAGCCCTCTGTTAGCCAAGGTGGATTCAAATTTATCCCCTTAGACAAACACTCACTCCAGGTCTACAACATCCCCTTGGACGAAGCAACTCATGGCTGCCGACAATGATCCTTCTGTCAGGTTGGGTTGACTACCTCCTCTAACTAAGTAGACTAAGGACCATGATGGCCATGGATAAAGGAACCATGGGATCTTGATCGGGTTCATCATCCATTCCCCCACCATCCGCTTCAAGTGCAAGATGGTGTAAATTACTAATTTAAATATCAAACTGTGAACCTTTAAATACCAAATCTTCAAATTTCCAAATATCCAAACCTTCCAAACTCCCAATCCCATGCCCATTGTGTTGCGGATATATGATTTTGATGATAGCAAACATTCTTTATTTCTCTATGATTGTCTTTTGTGCTAACATTTCAGGTCCACACGATCAGACTACAATCTGGAACCAGCTCAAGATTGGATAGACTAGGTCCGTGTCAGTTTGTAATCTTTTTTCTTTCTTGAGTCTATTGTATTTGGTGTGGTATCTGATGATTTATAACTTGGAAGATTTTCTGTTGTGCCCTAAAAGATTTCTATTTTTGGTAACATCGTCCGGGATGATATTTATATCGTCCTGGACGATCTGACAAAAGTAGAAACCCTAATTAGGGCATTCTCATTAAAGAAGTCGTCTTTATGCAAAAGTCATCATCCTGGACGATTTTGTATCGGCCAGGACAAACGGCTCAATTCAGCAAGAATCTGCCGCCATATCTACTTACGAAAATCTAATTTTTGGACATCGTCCCGGTGGATCATCCTGGACTATAAAATATCGTCCCGGACGATCCAGAGCAATTTTTCCAAAATTTCTCAAGCAGTTTTGGAAAGCAATTAATGGGGATTTCGTCCGGGCCGATCGCAAGATCGTCCGGGACGATTAGACATCGTCCAGCTTCATTTCAGGGCGATATTCAGGACGATTTTTCTCATATTTGAACTAATCGACCAGGACGATTTGGATATCGTCCTGGACGATAATGGCGGAAACTTGCATTAATGAGCTCATTTTTAGCTCTTGTATTTAAGCTATGATATGACACTTTGTAAGCATCTTTGGCAGCCATTGGAGCTTCGTTCTTGTGGGGGAAACTTGAAGAGAGAGCTTGAAAGGGAGAGAGGAAAGGGTGGAGTTTGAGAGAGGGAGAAGATCCTGTGAGGGGGGACTCAAGGGAGTGTGGAGGGGGTTCCACACGGTTGCTCCGGCGAACTCGCACCTTAGTACCATCGGATTCAAGGCTTGTCTCGAGGTAAGTTCACCAAAGAAGAAGTCTCTTTGGTGTCAAAGGACCCGGCAACTCTGCCGCACCGGGAGAGGTGGAAGTGATTTTGTAAGGGCTTCTCCGCCTAGCTGTGGGGGCTAAAGGAGAGTCACGATTTAGTGCAATACTTGGAGGGTGCCTCCAAGGAATTGACGTAGGTCAAGGTTTGACCGAACCACTATAAATCCGGTGTGTTCTTTCTTTATTAATTCCGCACTTTAATTTCCGCATCGTTGGTTTTCTATGTGGTGATATTGGTTTTAGTTTTATCTTTGATTTTAAAGTTTTCCAATTCACCTCTCTCTTTTAAATTAGCTTTGGGACTAAGTTCATAGGGCTTAACATCCCTAACAAACTTTCAAGTGGTATCAGAGCACGTTCTAGTGTCATCTGAGAACTTTCAAGTGGTATCAGAGCAGTTTTCATAAAATAAGTTTTTAAAAAACTTTTGAATTTCGATCCATGGCTAATATTTCTAATCATATTTTTGCGGAAGGATATTCAATCACTAAACCACCATTGTTTGAAAATATTACATTTGATTTTTGAAAAATTCGCATGTCTACCTTTTTGCAATCAATTGATTTTCGCATGTGGCATATGATTTTAACTGGTTATTCATCACCATCACGTATTGTTAATGGAATTAAAACTAATATTCCTTTTAATCAATGGAATAGAGATGAACGTATGGATGCTCAATTAAATGCAAAATCTTCAAATTGTTTTTTCTGTGCTTTAAATTCTGATGATTTTTTGTTAATTTCCACATGCACTACTGGTAAGGAAGTTTGGGATAAATTGCACACCATATACGAAGGCTCTATTGAAATCAAGCAATCAAAGTTGAATATTTTAATGCATGATTTTGAAATGTTTTCTATGAAACTTTTTGAAACGATTTTAGACATGTATACAAGGTTTATTCAAATTGCAAACTCATTGCATGCTTTAGAAAAAGATTTTTCAAATTTTGAAAAAGTTAACAAAATTCTTCGATGTCTACTGGATAAATTTGATTCTAAAGTTGTTGCTATTTGTGAGTCTAAAGATTTGAATATATATTCTATTAATAATTTGATTGGCTCACTCATTTCCTACGAGCAAGGTTTGGGTCAAAGACTTTTGGATGCACGCGAAATGATTGTTCTAAAAGCTGAAGATATGGAAAGAGGAAGCTTAGTTGGTGACGATAGAAAGGGCTTGTCAAGCAAATCACAAAGCTCACCAAAGCATAAGCAAAAGTGGAAAAAAAAGTAAAATTGGTAAGGATGTTAATATTTCCTCTGACGTTATTTGTTTTAGATGCAGGAAACCTGGACATATGAAAAATGAGTGCCCTAATTTAAGAATTATCCCTGCAAAAGAAAAGGGTAAGGAGAAGTTAAATTTAAACTGGGGAAATAATGAAAAGCAAAAAATCTCATGGGCAGATCTGGTTTCTGAAGCATCAGACCAAGAAAGAGATAATGGATAAAAGCCTTATTTGAGTTTTTCTTTGTTATTTTTTTTATTTTATTTTTATTTTTTTATTTTTATTGTTTATTAGACTTTTTAACTTTACTTGTTTTGTTTCGTATTTTTTTTCTGATCAACACACACATCCACTTTTCTAGAAATGAAAAATTTACTTCCTAATTTTTCTTGAAATCTTTAGTAAGTTATGATTGACTTCTCTAAAAACAATCAAAGGAAGGAAACTCATGTTTTTGACTTTCAATCTCTGTTTCCTAAAAGAGGTTTTTCTACTTTTGATTTAAAATATTTTTCATCTTTTAAATTAGTTTTTGAAACTAAATTTTTTATCTCCCTATATTTTATTTATCGCATAGGAATCTTTTGTAAGTTGTTGAATCTAATTCAAAATTTTCTTAATCAAGAAATTCGCTTTATCAATAGTATGGGTTTACTTTTGGTATTTAAGATTTCAAAAGGTAGCATAATAAAAAAAAATTGGCCAATGATGCCAAAAATAAAAGATGCGCAAAGCGTCAAATTGAAAAATATAGAATACACATAGTGTATCAAAAGATGCGCAGTGCGCCAACCAATTATCAAGAGGCATAAAATGAGCCCACTAAATTTTAATGCTTACCATTCTTATACTTCTTAAAGCTTAAGAAAACCCTTGATTTTTTTATGCTTGAGTTTGAAAATCTTGATTCATGATTCAACAAATCATGCATTAATCTTCTATTAGATATATTTTATGAAAGGAGTTCTGAAAAATTATTGTTTCTTTCTCTAATTTATCTTGATTTAGATTTTGAATTAAAAAGTTTTTGAGCCTTTTTAAAGAACTTGAGTTTGGATTATCAATTCTTGATTTTCTAACCTTTACTGGGCTATGTGTTGTCAATCCAATTCTACTAAGTTTTTTGATTAAAACCCAGAGGTAACTTTCTCATTTTAAGAACATTTGTTTTTTCACTTGATCAGGGAATATTCTTTGTTCGTTTTATTTTTTGTTTGTGCCTCCTCTCTTTTTGATAATGTCAAAGGGAGAGAACGTTGTATCTTTTTTCTTTTCAAAAATTTTAAAACAACAAAAATATTTTTATCTCCCCTATTTTTTAAGATTTATTATAGTGAGGGGGAGATTAGGAGAAAATTACTCTTTTTGAAAATTCAAATTGAAATGTTTTGCCATCATAAAAAAGGGGGAGATTGTTGTGGATCTATGATTTTGATGATAGCAAACATTCCTTATTTCTCTATGATTATCTTTTGTGCTAACATTTCAGATCCACACGATCAGACTACAATCTGGAACCAGCTCAAGATTGGGTAGACTAGGTCTGTGTCAGTTTGTAATCTTTTTCCTCTCTTGAGTCTGTTGTATTTGGTGTGGTATCTGATGATTTATAACTTGGAAGATTTTCTGTTGTGCCCTAAAAGATTTCTATTTTTGGAAACATCATCCGGGATGATATTTATATCGTCCTGGACGATCTGACAAAAGTAGAAACCCTAATTAGGGCTTCCTCATTAAAGAAGTCGTCTTTATGCAAAACACATCGTTCTGGACGATTTTATATCGGTCAGGACGAACGGCTCAATTCAGCAAGAATCTGCCGCCATATCTACTTACGAAAATCTTATTTTTGGACATCGTCCCGGTGGATCATCCTGGACTATAAAATATCGTCCCGGACGATCCAGAGCAATTTTTCCAAAATTTCTCAAGCAGTTTTGGAAAGCAATTAATGGGGATTTCGTCCGGGCCGATTGCAAAATCGTCCGGGATGATTAGACATCGTCCAGCTTCATTTCAGGGCGATATTCAGAATGATTTTTCTCATATTTGAACTAATCGGCCAGGACGATTTGGATATCGTCCTGGACGATAATGGAGGCAACTTGCATTAATGAGCACATTTTTAGCTCTTCTATTTAAGCTATGACATGACACTTTGTAAGCGTCTTTGGCAGCCATTGGAGCTTCGTTCTTGTGGGGGAAACATGAAGAGAGAGCTTGAAAGGGAGAGAGGAAAGGGTGGAGTTTGAGAGAGGGAGAAGATCCTGTGAGGGGGGACTCAAGGGAGTGTGGAGGGGGTTCCACACGGTTGCTCCGGCGAACTCACACCTTAGTACCATCAGATTCAAGGCTTGTCTTGAGGTAAGTTCACCAAAGAAGAAGTCTCTTTGGTGTCAAAGGACCCGGCAACTCCGCCGCACCGGGAGAGGTGGAAGTGATTTTGTAAGGGCTTCTCCACCTAGCTGTGGGGGCTAAAGGAGAGTCACGATTTAGTGCAATACTTGGAGGGTGCCTCCAAGGAATTGACGTAGGTCAAGGTTTGACCGAACCACTATAAATCCGGTGTGTTCTTTCTTTATTAATTCCGCACTTTAATTTCCGCATCGTTGATTTTCTATGTGGTGATATTGGTTTTAGTTTTATCTTTGGTTTTAAAGTTTTCCAATTCACCTCTCTCTTTTAAATTAGCTTTGGGACTAAGTTCATAGGGCTTAACATCCCTAACGAACTTTCAAGTGGTATCAGAGCACGTTCTAGTGTTATCTGAGAACTTTCACATTGCTATTACTATACGCTAGATAACACATACCTTCTACGTATCTGATTGATGACTAGCCTTAATCGAAAGTTCTCTCTCGTTAACGGGATGGGTAATTAACTATAGAGGCTTGCGCCTATAGGAAATTAGAACTCAGATCATAAAGTCCTCGCAAAATGAGGGAGAAATCTCTAGGTAATGTCTTATCTACAAATTCATCTGCCTTCCAAAATTTACCCTAAAACTTAATCAATTAAAACTACCCTCGCCAAATAAAAGCAAACAGTCACAGGCGGGGAGGCCGGGGCCAAACTTTCGGAGCCCACAGACCTTGAAGTTTTTCAGCATAAATAATATCTTAAAAAGTCAAAAAAAAATTTGAGGAAAAAGCTCACATTGAAGCATCAAAAACATGATTTTGATAATAATAACAATAGTAGTAGTAGTAGTAGTAGTAGTATATATATATATATATATATATATATATATATATATATATATATATATATATATATATATATATATATATATATATATATATATATATATATATATATATATATATATATATATATATATATATATATATATATATATATATATATATATATATATATATATATATATATGAAATATCATATGCCACGACTCTCTAACTCATCATTTATTCAGCCAATAACGTCTCAGCTGCCAAAGTATCACCATACCCATTCGCCTAATATCATGAACAGATAAAGCAGTGGGCAAAGCCCGATTGGTGAATTGGTTTCTTGACAACAAAAAGATATTAACTTCCACATGAATGCATCAAGAAGCTAGTGAAATGAATAATCTAGCTTCCAGTCCAATACACATCAAGCGTGCTTCCCTAAACACAACAAGATAGCCTAAAAAAATAATAACTCAAATTAAATCCAACATTTTAATGTGCCGAACGAAATCATCTCTATTACTAACCATTTTTAATCAAATCAACAAAACTAAATTCAACCAAAACACATTTCAATAAGAAAAAGCACAGCAATAAAAAATGAAAGCTACAATCAACTTGTCTGTGAAAGCTTGGTATCCACGAAACAGAGAGAGAGAGAGAGAGAGAGAGAGAGAGAGAGAGAGAGAGAGAGAGAGAGAGAGAGAGAGGAGAAGAAGACAGAGAAATGAAAAATATAAAATTATATTAACCGAAAAGATGCAGGTGGCTTGTACACATAGCTTTAAATAGAAAAATATAACTGGTAAAAACATAAATACAGGTTGAAATAAAAGCCTTCGCTCATAGCCTCCCTCAAATTAATCATTCTTGGGCCTGAATGGTTAATTTGCAATGAAGTTTATTAAAGCGTGTAGGATGGAAAGCCTTCGTCAATATGTATTTGTTCCATGGAGGATAGATGCATGAGCTGTATGTCACCGGATTGTAGATGTTGTCGGATAAATTCATAGTCTATCTCTATATGTTTGGTGCGAGCGAGGAAGATAGGATTTTTGGTGAGAGCCATGGCGGAGGTGTTGTCACAGTAGATGTTGGTCGGAAGCGATTGAGGGTGTCCGAACTCTGCTAGTAGCCTCCAGAGCCATATAACATCTGAGGTTGCTGCGGATAGTGCACGATACTCAGCCTTAGTAACTTGTTTCTTTACCATCCAAGAGACCAAGGATGGGCCCAAGAAGGTGAAATATCCTGATATGGACTTCCAATCTATTGCATTCGATGCCCAGTCCGCATCTGTGTAAGTCCGGAGAGTGAGATCGCCCTTCGTAATCGGTAATCCATAGGACAGTGTTCCTTTGATGTAGCGAAGAATGCGCTTGAGGGCTTGGAAGTCCGCATTTGTAGGGCAATGCATGCGTTGACAGATTTGGTTTGTGGCGAATGCAATGTCAGGACAGATGATCGTTAGGAATTGCAATGAGCCGGCTAGGCAACGATACAAATTTTGATCTGGAAATGCAGAGGTATCTAGATTTGGCTATTTTTTTATGGTGATAGGTGTTGAGGCAGGTTTCATGTCGGTGAATCCGGCATCGCGTAGAAGTTTTTCCGCGTAAAGTCTTTGGTTGAGGAATAGTCCGGTGGATTGGCGGTGAACCTTGATGCCGAGGAACAAGTCTATCTAACCTAGTTGTTTAAGAGCGAATTGAGATTGGAGAGTTGCGAGAAGTGTTCGAATGCAGAGTTCGTCGTTCCCTGTGACAAGGAGATCATTAACGTAAATGAGAATAAAGATTTGTATATTGTTTTGACTAAAGATTAGGTGTGACGGGTCGGAATGACTGAAACTAAATCCTTGAGTTTGGAGAAATTGGGTTAATTTGTCAAACCATTGTCGACATGCCTATTTGAGGCCATATAAGGATTTTTTAAGTTTGTAGACATGATTAGGCAAGTTGGTGTCAGCGAAGCCAGGTGATTGCCTCATGTAGATGTCGTCATGAAGATCGCCGTGGAGAAAGGCGTTGGAGACATCTAGTTGAAGTATTTGCCAATTTTGATGTAGAGATATAGTTAGAAGAATACGAATTGTGGTCATCTTTGCGACGGGACTGAATGTCTCGTTGTAATTTACTCCGTGTTGTTGATCATATCCCAGTGCGATGAGACGGGCCTTGTAGCCATCGAGTTGTCCGTTCGGGAGAAGTTTGGTCTTGTAGGTCCATTTGCAGTCGAGGATGGGCGTGCCAGGAGGAGGATTGACGAGTGTCCAAGTGCCTTGTTTCTTGAGAGCGGTAAATTCCTCTTCCATTGCTTTCTGCCAGTGAGGGTACTTAACGGCTTGATTCTAAGTATTCGGTGTACTGGTTGTCGAGGCGGTGCTGATCAGGGAAGTGATTAGATTTAGCTTGGAGATACCTGATTTTGAGGCATGTCTGCATTGGATGAGAGGGTTATTTAGGGGCTGGATTGAGCGGAGGAGGGATGCTGTCGGAAGTCTGGTCTGGGTTGGGGTAATCTGTGGTCGAATGTTGTTCTGATTGAGTGCAGTTAGGAGGATGAGTGATGTGTGTGTGTTTTTGCTAAGGTGCTGGATGAGTGTTGATTGTGGTAGGCGTGAGAAGTAGGGGCGGGACGTGAGCGTTGTTGGAGGAAATTGATTGAGTGATCGAAGATTTGTCATTTTTGTAGGGAAAAATGTGCTTGTAAAAAATAACATGCCGCGAGATGTAGATCTTTTGAGTAGCTTGATTATAACACTTGTATCCTTTATGTATGGAGGAGTAACCTAGAAACACACATTCTGCGGAGCGCGGTGTCAATTTGTTGATGGCATACGGTGTTAGCCAGGAAAACCATTGACAACCGAAGGTTCGGAAAAAGGGTGTAGTTGGGTGTGCGGCCATGTAAACGTTGGAAAGGTGTGCTCAGAGCGATAGTCTTAGACGGAAGTATATTAATTAAGTAGTTGGCAGTGGAGAGGGCTTCGGTCCAAAACATGATCGACAAGTTTGCGGCATGAAGGAGAGTCCTTATTAAGTCTAGGAGGTGCCTGTGTTTGCTTTCTGTGAGGCCATTCTGTTCAGGGGTGTGGGGGCAGCTGAGCTGGCGTTGAATGCCGTGAGCATTGAGGAAGGACGTGAAGTCGTTGCTCGTGTATTTGTCGACGCCGTCAGATTTGAGGATTTTTTGATTTTGCTTGAAAGTGATTTTTGATTAGTTTGTAGAATATTTTAAATTTGGACAGAGTTTCATGCTTTGCTTCCATTAAGTAAATCCACGTGAATCGGGTATAGTCGTTTATGAACAAAACGTAGTAGCGAGCCCCGTCGAGGGACGGTGTAGGGGAAGTCCCCCAGACGTCGGAGTGAATTAACTCAAATGGAGCATTGGTAACCGATTCATGTCTATTAAAAGAAATTTTGTGACTCTTGGCCACACTACAAGAAATACAAGAAGAAAGGGAAGATACTTTTTTAATTCCCGAAATATGATGAGCTAAAGTAGTAAGAACTTGGTGGTGTGGATGTCCGAGACGCGCGTGCCAAAGGTTGACGGTGGTGGTGCTGGCTTGGAGAGCCGTGAGATTTGTGGCTTGCGGATTGCGAATCTGGTATAGCCCGTTATGGAGAGGTCCACATAGAAGCAGACGACGCTCCTGCGTATCCTTTATAACAAAGCCGTTAGCATTAAATTTTATAGATACTTGATTATCCGCGGTGAGTTTAGAAACCGATAAAAGATTATAAGATAAAGAGGGTACGTGCATAATTTTGCTAAGTTGAAGCTTACGGGGAGTGTCGGGTAGCGGTAGGATGCCTTGACCTGTGTTGTGGATCAGTATGGTTGATCCATTGGCTATCGAGACACTGTCTTGGCCAGGATAGGGGTTTGGATGTTGTAGATTGTGGATGCCCGGCGTGAGGTGGGATGAAGCACCGGTGTCCAGTATCTAGTTCGGCGAGGATTGAGATTGGGACTGAGCAAGAAATGCTTTTGGAGGCCTTGGATCGGTGGGGGCATACTTGAAGTTGCACCTATACCAGCAGTTGAGAACTATGTGGCCGTGTTTCCCACAGATTTGGCACATTGGGTGAGTGCTATTTGGGAGTTGTTGTTCTGAAGCCGGTGGAGTCGGATTGGATTGGTTCGGTTGATTCTTGAATCTTGGTGGACGTTTCTGTGGTCGGCCCCGTTGGCTATTATACGAATTTGTGTAGAGAGCAATCGATGTGGAGTTTGTGAGCGATTTTTTGGCGAGTTCTTGATGGACGTTTATTTCTTCGTTGCATAAGAGAGAGTAGAGGTTATCCAAATCAAGAGGAAGCGGGTACGTGCGTATCGCTGCTTTGAACGAATGGTATGTAGACGGTAGGCCATTTAGGATGTGTAGGATTATATCTTCAGGATCCATTTGTGCGTCGGAGGAAGCTATGTTGTCCACGATCGATTTTACTTGTTGAAGATATTGTTGCATTGATGAATTCTTCATCTGTATGTGGTGAAGTTCGTTCTTGAGTTGTATAACTCGAGAACGACACGTCGGTTGGAGCCGACGTTCAACAACCTGCCAGGCTTCATGTGCTGTTGTAGAGGTAATCACATACGGCAATATGGTTGGTGAGATGGTGGAGAACAATGCGGATAGAAGATTGTTGTCCACCAGTTGCCATTTGTGGGATTCTTGGGTGGTGCCATCGGGAGGAGGAGGGGAATGGCCTGTTAGGTGGCTGGCGTATCTGTTTGCTTGGAATTGCTTGTTGGTGGAATTTTGGAAAACAGGTTTTGAAAAATATTAGTTTTCTTTGGGGATTTTAAGATTAAGGTTAAGTTCTAATTCTAAGGTCGAATCGACTCGTTAGAAAGAGTATATCACCCCGAAGGATGAAAATAAACTTTCATAACGGTGTTCAGACTTAGAATTATGTAAACTCATCTTGAATATTGTGATCGGGTTCTAAGGAGAACTCTATATGGCCCCGAGGGGACACAATATAGTTCAACTAAGTACCCAATTACAATATTCAAGAAATATGATCGTCGCATTCACATCCAAAGCCTTATCGAAGAAGGGTGTATCTCCCCAAAGGGAAATGAGACCATTCAACGATAATCCTTCTAATGCAACTATGACGATCATTATTTAACTTTTCCCAAAGAAATCTAATTGAATTTTGAAAAATCAATTTTTAAAATCAGGTGTGTGTGGTTCTAAATCTCCTACGAGCGCAAGCCCTCGTAGTTAATTACATCGTAGGGAGATAAAATCCCCTACGAAAACTCTCGATTAAAACAATGGCAGAATTTTGTTTAGAATTTCTAGGAGTGATATCAAAGTATGAATAGAATTATTGGAAAATCAAAAGGGAATGGATCAAAATTGAGCAGTTATTAACAGAGTTAAAGGATGAGAGGTAGGGGACACTTTAAGATTCCAGAACCATCCGGAAGTGTCCCAACTTAATCTAAGTGTTGGGCTTTATGTTTTGGATTGAAATGATATTTAATTAGAGTTGAGCATTTTATTAGAAATTTGGGATTAGATTCCCGAAGTTTGGGGTCTTATAATCAAAGATCTGCCCCGGATCCTAAATCTATTTTGGACACTGGACCACAGTCGTCCGATCCTAACTAATGCAGTGCAAGGTCTGGACTTACCCCGGCCTGGATTGGGGAGCCAGCTAACCACCTAATCGATTTAAAATAGATGAATCCGGTCTTTTTATGAAAGAGTGGTAGGGACGTTGTAATTAAAGTTTTGGAAAGTTGGGGCCGACATCTAGAGATTCTCCTAATTGGCCCCATGGACTTATGTTGGGTGCTAAAATGCTAAGGACTATGAAATTAAAATTTTGACTCTTTAATTTGTATCTAATGCAATGCATGCTGGTTAACAACCTCAAATCAAATATGCTTGAAATTTTTAAAAACAGGCTTATAAAATAATTTTTTAGAAGACTGGACTTCCCCAGGTCCGGCACCTCGTCCTCATAGGTCAGACTATCCGGACTCTACCCGCAGGCGGGGAAGGGTCTAAAACAAGGAAAGAGTAATGCAAAAATATGTATGCGACCCCGGGGTCGATCCCCGGCTAATTCCCTAGATTCGTTATCTTTCTATATTATTTAGACTCACTAGAATTTTAGACTTTTAAGATTATGAGTATAAAAATTTCACACCCTCACGAGCCTCACGTATCCAGGCGAAAACAAAGAGCGGCATGCAATCGCCAAAAAACTAGTAAAAGCAAGTAATCCTAAAGGCAATCATTTCAACATATCAAATATAAATGAATTAATTAATAAATGTCCATAGGCAAAGTTGCCTTACTTATTACAAACCAGAATATTACAGAAAGTAAAGTGGCCGGGCACCACTGACAACAACCCGGATTCTAAACCTAGTAATGACGCAAGTTATTTTGAGTGGGATACTCTCAATCTTCAAATCTTCAAATCTTCAGTTTCATTTTTCTTTGGACTCCTTTTCTTCAATCTTCTTGGAATCTTCGTAGTGGATTACCCAAATGGACAAGAGGGCACTTCCCTCTAAGGGGGAGGCCACTCTTTCCTCTTTGGGTAAGGAAGAGGTATGATCCAAATTTGGATTTCCAAATGGAAAAGGAGTGTTCCCCAAAGGGGTATCCTTTCCTCTTTGAAATCCAAGCTTTGGATCTATGTATCCCAACTCAAAATAAACTTTCACAACACTTGACACTTGCAAAAATTACATTGATATCAAAATAAAAATCTAGACTCACCTGCAGGGTTATCCTAAGCAATTAATATATAAAAAAAAAAAAAAAAAAAAAAAAAAAAAAAAAAAAAAAAAAAAAGGGCAGTTATTCCCAAGCAGTTGTATATGAGCAGAAAAGAAAGTAAACACACTGGCCACGCTCTTTTTATGATTTGGGGGCTTTAGCAGCTGAAGCACCTGTGCAAAGAGTTTATAATATTTATGCATTTTTTTATTTGCCCCCTTTTTATATTGCCCTGCATGAGCGTGGCCACCTGCAGAAAATTGTGTCAACATCCAGATCGTACCTAACCTAAGGGTAATCTAGTCGCCAAACACATCAATCCATCCACAGAGTACAGAAAAAGTAAGCAGACACAGCAAAGCAATTTCATCCACAACATGCAGTGAAAACTACGAAAAATCCGGCACACAGCAGTAAAGTAAACACCGGCCTAACCTAGATCTAGAGTTGGTTGTCCTAGCACATCATCTAAAGTGTGTGAGAAAGGTCGTGTGGCTGGGGTAGATCCTAAAGTGGGTTATTAATTGAAGTTGTCTAAAAGTGTGGATTTGTTAAGGCTTAGGAGGGAATTTAGATTAAAATTTAAGTATTAATGAATTAAGAATTTTAATTAGGCCTATTTTAAAAGTTAATTGATTACTACCTTTGTTTCACACCGAGGCCGTGAAGTTTATTTCACCTTCCTTGGGGCTAAGCTAATAGCCTCGTAGGCCTGGGTTACCCAGTAGCAATCGGAGTTGATTAAGTTATTTAAGTTGGTTGGAATTAAAAGAGTGGATTAATATTAAAAAATGAGTTAATTACTGATTTTTAAAGTTTGGTTAATTTAAGTTTTCCATTAATTGATTCGTGGCGTTGTGCCACCAGGCTCGAGGAACCAGCCTCCTTAGGACACTTAGCCCCGCAGCCCGGAGTAGTCCAGCCGATAAACCAAATTAATGTGATTGAATTAGAGATTTTTAAAATGTTAAATAATTAATGATTAATCTATTTTAAAGTTTAACACCCCTTAGAATCCATTCGTGGCGTTGTGCCACCAGGCTCGAGGAACCAGCCTCCTTAGGACACTTAGCCCCGCAGCCCGGAGTAGTCCAGCCAATAAACTTCATCTTTAGGATGGTTGTTGTGTTTTAAAAGGTTTGTTGAATGTTTTAAACATTAAGCCAATATTTTCTGGAGTTTTAGAAAGATTATGGGTTTTAAGAATTTTTTAGAATATTTTAATGAATTGATTAAAGGGTCAAAAGTTGAAATTTTGATTAACCTTAAATTCTGGAATGTTTGCATTTTATTCAAATACTAGACCTTACTACGATCAGTTGGAAGGTAAGTACGTTGAAATCGGATTTTTCCACATTTTATTACGAAGGTTTGAAGTTTTGAACTAGTTTTAACTACGGTTTGACCAATTTGTTGACTTTTTAAAATATTTCAAATTTCTGGAATTTAATATTTTTAATAAATACTAGAGCTTATTAGGAGTTGAATGCAAGTGAGTTTGGGTGATTTGGATTTTTCTAGAATTAGTTATGAAGATTTGAAATTTTGACTACTTAATGAATTTTCTAAATTTCTTAATTAGAGGGCCATTTTGTGATTTTGCTTCAAACAAATTCCCAATCTCTTGAAAACACCTCCAAAGGTCAGGAACAACCTAAGGAGTGATCCCCAAGTGTTTGGGAGACTTTTGGATTTTTATATTATTATAATAAATTATCTTAATTAAATATTGGTTTTCACTTAAAATTAAATTAGGGTTTAAATTGCTGTCAAATCAAAGGGCTTTTAATTATCATAGATTAAGGACTGAATCCTGGTCAGTTTGAGGGTTTATATGTAATTTTTAGATTTAAATTGGATTTATTATAATTTTTAGAAGTTTTAAAGGGTTAATTAAGGGGTTTAAGACTTAGAAAATTAATTAGGGGACCTAATGACCTCAAAAATCAATGAAAATTTCCCTAGGGGCTGAGGATGTCACTAAGTTCAAATGTTCAAAGTTTCAACTCAAGGGGAAGTGAATCCTAATTATTGAAATTTTTCTAAGTTTTCTATACATGGGTCCTTAATTATTGTCCTTAATCATGTCACTAGTTTTGATGGGCTTGAATCAATGTTTGAACTAACCCTCATACTCAATACATAAGACATGCATGAATCACATAAACATATTCAACACCTAAATCTAGGAGAGCCTTAGACTAAGTGGTGTGTGCACCTTAAACATGCAATTAGCTAATTAACTTAATTAAGACAAGATTAGTGAATAATCAAGGAATGATTATCCACTAAACATCCCCATTAATTCCATTCAAACATGCTCAATCAACATATAAGATCTCAAATGAAATCTTGAACACTTAAGGATTTAGATGTACATAGTTTCAAAATATATATTAAAATACATAAATATAAATGAATTTATATATATATAAATAGAAATATATATTATAAAATAATCAAATACATTATCAAAACACATGTTAATGGGTTGAATGAACCACTGATCTCCATAGAAGTTTGGAAGTACTAAAATATATTTCTTACAATTTTTTAAATACTTAATATTTAATTAAATATAAAAAGGATGAAAATACTTCAATAATTCAAAATACCTTTAAAAACTATTCAAATAACACTGAAAAATTTTCTGGAGACCAGCCATGCACTCAACAACATGCATGCCAAGTTTCAAATAAAAGTAATTTTTATATAATTAATTAAAAATGAAATATACATTTCTGTATTTCTTAAATTACCAGTAAAATAATAGTCAAAATAAACTGATTTTATTTTTAAAATAAACTAGATATAATTCTGAAAAGTTTGATATATTATACTTGATTTTTGGTTATATATTTAATTTACTATGATTTATTAAAGTTTCAGCAATTAAAACTAATTAAAAAAATCCATTATTCCTAATTAAACGGCGGCGGTCAGACACGCGGCGCACTGGGATTGGCGGGCTCGAAACAGCGCGGCGGCGGGGACACGCGTCGGTCGCTGGCCGCTTCACGCGGTTTCCACTTAACCACGTCAGCGGCGCGCTACAGCCGTTGGATTAACCGCGGGTTCGATCCAACGGCTGAGATCAGATCCCGCGGTCTGATTTCACCAGGAGAAGATCAGACGGCGGCGATTCGATCCCGCCGTTCTGAATGGACGGCCTTGATCCCGCCAGTCGATCGCTCGAACGCTAGACCGAATACACGGTCGAACCAAAGCGCGGAACGGCAAGATCTAGACCGTTGATCGCGTGATCAACGGTCTAGAAAACGTACATCTGCAGCGAACTACGAATGTCGCCCTAGGATCCGTTTTTTGGTTCGTTCTCCCGATCGGGTGGACCAAATCGCTTGAAATTTTAAACACAGAAAGCAGGCATGAACAGAAATAGTGGGGAAGGATTCGTTTTAGCTAAAACCCTAACATCATAAAGCTATTTAAATCTAACTAATGTGACCTAGATCTAGGGTTTTAGGGAGTTATACCGTTAGATCTTCGAAATTTCTGGATGGTTGAGCTTGTAGATTGTCCAAGTGAAGATTCCCAGCGAAAATCCAAGCTCGAACGCGTCTGGATCAGCTGCTACGGGCTTGAGACGGTCTAGGTGGTGGGTTCGCCGGAGAACTCGCCGCCGGTGACGTGCAACCACTTGGGATTTGTAGTGGGAAGGTAGAGGAAGCCCTGGAGGTTCGAAACGAACTGAGAGCTCGGTCTGGGAGGCTAGGGTTGGTGAGAGAAGCTGCCTTGATCAATTCACCTCAAAAGGTGCCTTTCTCCCTATTCAAACGGGCTGGGCTAGATTGGACGGCTAGGATCGACTCACCAGGTTCTTGGATGTTGCCAAGTGTCCCTGGGACAGCCAGGAGGCTGACCCAAAGGCTGGGCACGCCTCAATCCTATTGGGTGGCTTGGGATGAGTGGAGGAGAGGGATTGCCATTTATGGCTAAACCAGGGGCAGAGCTCGGTTAAGGGGCCTATTAGAGAGCTTTAGGGCACTAGTGGGTCGGCTTTGGACAGCTTAAATCAAGGGAAAGGAGTTTAACATGTGATAAAGCCTTCTAGAAGGGATTTAGGCATGAGTTTGACCAGGTTGACCAGTCAACAGGTCAAGGCTGGTGATGTGGCATGAGGGGAAGTAGGAGCAGCCAATGGGAGGGCTTCCAAGCCTAATCTCACACTCCTTGAGGTCAAAATGGGAAGTTTGACCACTTCAAAGAGGGATTTAGGGCTTTGTTGACTTGGTTTGACCAGTCAACAAGGTCAAAGCTAGTGATGTGGCATTTGAAGAGGTAAAAGGTCATTTAGGATAGTTTGATTAAGAGTCAAAAGTCAAAAGTCAAGGGTAGGGAAAATGGGAGCCAATGTCACTAAGAATTGAGGGTTGACTTGGTCAACTCAAGTTGAGTCAAGTTGACCAAATGTCAAGTGACACTTGAGTCTTATCCAAGAATTGATTTGAATGGGTAACAGGGGTTGAAGAGGTCAGATGAGTTGATTTAACCCATTTAGACCCTCTAAGAGTTAATGGGTCAACCTAAGTTGACTGGGTCAACCCGGCTGACCCAATGGGTGAATCTGGGCTGGACAAATTTGAAAAGATATTTTAAGACCATTGAGGGTGGTTCTTAGGTCTGGGGAGGTCAAATTGACCAAAATCCCCATTTGAGCCCCTAAGGGCCTGTTTGGTCAACCTGGGTTGACTTGGTCAACCAGGTTGACCCAGGGTCTGGGTTTGGGCTCAACAGGTTTGAACTGATATTTTAAGGTTGATGGAAGTGGTTGGATGGCCTAAAGAGGTCATTTGGGTCAAAACACATGTTTGGACCCTTAAAGGGCCTCTTGGGTCAAACCAGTTGACTTGGTCAACCAGGTTGACTCAAGGGTTGGAAATAGGTTCAAAAGTTTTGAAATGGCATTTGAAATTTGTTAAAGGTGGTTGCATCCCATTTGGAGCTCATTTGGTTTGAAATCCCCATTTGAGCCCCATAGGGGCATTTTGGTCAATTTTGACCTATGGGTCAATTAAGGTCAAAAGGGTCTGGAAGATGCAGTTTACTGCTCAATGGGTTAAATTCAAAGGTCTGGAAGTGATTGGAGGCTTGGATAAGGGTTCCAAGGTCAAAATCTCAAAAGGGTTATGCTCAGTGGCATAGGCTGTAAATATTTGAAGGTTTTACAACCTTTGAATTTTAATTCAGACTCTGGGGTTAAAGACCTCAGAATGAACTCAAACTTGGAGGGTAGCCTTTAGAGACATGTCTTATCACTTTGCAAGTGATAGACCCTGAATTAGAGGCCATTTGACTGGGTTTTGAAATGTTTGAAAAATCTCTGAAAAGGGTGTTTAGGACAGGGCCTTAAAGGTTTGAATTTGAGTTTAAACTCTGGGTTTGGATTTGATTTGAAGTTTAAATTAATTTGGACTTGAATGGGGTGGAGTTTGAGATTCAAATTGGTCACAGGTAGGAATCAAATTGAAATTGGAGTGGATTAAATACAGGAATTGATTTAAAATTGAGGTTGATCAAAGGTGGAAGTTGATTTGACGTTGGAGTGATCCTAAGATTTAGGAGAGTTCTAAGATCTAGGATTTAAAGGGATCCTAGGCTCTAGAATAGGCTCTAAAGTCTAGTTCTAGGAAAGATCCTAAGGTCTAGAGTGGATCCTAGGGTCTAGGATTGAATTTAGAATCTGGAAGGGTCTTAGTGACCTCATACAAAAATGAGGTCAACAAATGGACCCCCAATGTGTGTGGTAGAAGGAACTTCTGCTGCACACATTGGCGTTGACCGAATGGAAGTAGAATTTTGAGAATAGAAGGGAGACCATCTCCCAACCTCAAACCTATAGGATGCTAATGAAAAGGCTTACACCTATTGGATAAGGAAAACTGGTAAAACCAAGGTAGGGAAAACCTAGCCTTGGGTCTAAGGAAGGGCATCACCCAACCTTAGGCCTATAGGATGCTGATAGAAGACTTACTCCAAATAGGCAGATTAACTGGAAACCAAGGTGGGGAATACCTAACCTTGGGTCTAAGGAAGGGCATCACCCAACCTTAGGCCTATAGGATGCTGATAGAAGACTTACTCCAAATAGGCAAATTAACTGGAAACCAAAGTAGGGAATACCTAACCTTGGGTCTAAGGAAGGGCATCACCCAACCTTAGGCCTATAGGATGCTGATAGAAGACTTACTCCAAATAGGCAAATTAACTGGAAACCAAAGTAGGGAATACCTAACTTTGGGTCTAAGGAAGGGCATCACCCAACCTTAGGCCTATAGGATGCTGATAGAAGACTTACTCCAAATAGGCAAATTAACTGGAAACCAAAGTAGGGAATACCTAACTTTGGGTCTAAGGAAGGGCATCACCCAACCTTAGGTCTACAGGATGCTGATAGAAGACTTACTCCTAGTAGACGGATCAACTGGAAACCAAGGTAGGGAATACCTAACCTTGGGTCTAAGGAAGGGCATCACCCAACCTTAGGCCTATAGGATGCTGATAGAAGACTTACTCCAAATAGGCAAATTAACTGGAAACCAAAGTAGGGAATACCTAACTTTGGGTCTAAGGAAGGGCATCACCCAACCTTAGGTCTACAGGATGCTGATAGAAGACTTACTCCTAGTAGACGGATCAACTGGAAACCAAGGTAGGGAATACCTAACCTTGGGTCTAAGGAAGGGCATCACCCAACCTTAGGCCTATAGGATGCTGATAGAAGACTTACTCCAAATAGGCAAATTAACTGGAAACCAAAGTAGGGAATACCTAACTTTGGGTCTAAGGAAGGGCATCACCCAACCTTAGGTCTACAGGATGCTGATAGAAGACTTACTCCTAGTAGACGGATCAACTGGAAACCAAGGCAGGGAATACCTAGCCTTGGGTCTAAGGAAGGGCATCACCCAACCTTAGGTCTACAGGATGCTGATAGAAGACTTACTCCTAGTAGACGGATCAACTGGAAACCAAGGTAGGGAATACCTAACCTTGGGTCTAAGGAAGGGCATCACCCAACCTTAGGCCTATAGGATGCTGATAGAAGACTTACTCCAAATAGGCAAATTAACTGGCAAACTAGGATGGTGCCACGAAGGGCGTACTCCATCACTAGCGAATGAGAATCAGGATGGTGCCACGAAGGGCGTACTCCACCACTAATCTCCGGGTGGAATGCCAGGGTGGTGCCACAGAGGGCGTACTCCACCACTAGCGGGTCTAATCCTAAGGGAATGAAGAACCTAACCTTAAGGAAAAGGGCGAAGAGCGTTAAAAACTTAACTTAAAAAAAAGGTAGAATCAAGCTAAAACTCAAGAAAAGAAAGTTTTATTGATTGATAAAATGAGCTACATCAAGCATAGTATTTCTTAAGGAAACGCCCATTAACAGGTAGCATTGGGTGGTTCCCTTTACAATCTACTAACTGATACGAGCCTCCTTCGTAGACAGTCTCTATAACGAAGGGTCCTTCCCATGTAGGTTCAAATTTGCCTCCCAACTTCCGATGGGCCAAGATAGGCCTCCGAAGGACCAATACCAAGTCTCCCGCCTGGAAGGTCCTAGGTCGCACTAACTTGTCATGGGCTTGAACCATACGGGACTTATACAACTCTAAACTTTGTTGAGCTTGGAGACGTCGCTCTTCAAGGCCTTCGAGTTCTTCCAATCGTAGTCTTGCATTTTGTTCATTGGTAATTTGATTCTGAACTGCAATTCTAAGCGAAGGAATTTGTATTTCCAAGGGTAGAACAGCCTCAGATCCATACACTAGTGCAAACGGGGTGGATTGGGTCGGGGTTCTATAAGTGGTACGATAAGCCCACAGAGCTTCCACCAACCGCTCATCCCACTGCCGTTTGTTATCATCAAGGGTCTTTTTGACAATTTGCACCAAGGTTTTGTTGAAGGCCTCGGCCAATCCATTCGCCCGAGGGTAATAGATCGTCGAATATCTCCAATCAATATTATGGCGCCTTACGAAACTATTGATTTTTGTAGACTTGAATGCGGACCCATTATCGGATATGATTCTGCGGGGTACGCCGAATCGATATACAATATGGTCACGAAAGAATTTTAAGACATGGTGTGATGTTACGTTTCGCAGGGGAATTGCTTCCGCCCATTTTGAAAAATAATCAGTTGCAGCTAATATGAAACGATGACCTCTCGCGGAGGGAGGGTCAATCGGCCCAATGATATCCGTGCCCCAACTTTCAAAGGGCCACGAGGCTATCGTAGGGTGTAACACATTAGGCGGCTGATGTAAAACCACACCATGGACCTGACATTGATGACAGTGCTTTGCCGTATTCATGCAATCGTCAATCATTGTAGGCCAATAATATCCAAGTCTTTTAATCTTTAATTTCATTTTTGGACCCGATTGATGAGCACCGCACAGTCCTGAATGAACTTCATTAACAATTTTCTGGGCTTCTCGCTTGTTCAAACAGCGCAGCCACATGTGATCAAAGGACCGACGGTACAACAGATCGTTAACTAGTGCATATGATAGGGCACGTTTCTTAATCTGGTTGGAGAGTGATTTATCCTGGGGAAGCTTCCCTTCTTTAAGGTAATCGACTAAGGGTCGTCTCCAATCGCCTTCTTCGTCAGTCGTCGAAGAGACAGAAAGGATCTGAAGGGGAGTCTTACTAATGTGTTCCAAATCTATAAGAGAAAGGGTATTACGACCCTGTATCTCTATAGGGATGGAATCTTCCTCAGGACATGCAAATTCCTTTGCAAGTTTTGCTAAGGCATCCGCCGCAGAATTGCTTCCACGGGGAACCCTATACAAAGTAGCAATGGGAATTTGTTCCAACAAGTGAAGTGTGTACTGGTGATATTTTAGGAGATTCGGATTCAAGACTTTATAAGTTCCGGCGACTTGGTTAATAACTAGTTGGGAATCTCCAAAGATCTTAATCTCTTTAATCTCCATTAGAATTGCAAGTTCCAAGCCAGTTATCAGAGCTTCGTATTCAGCTTCGTTGTTTGTGCAAGGCTCCGATAAGTGGTAGGAAAAATGCATCATTCCTTTTTCTGGTGTAATAAAAATTAAACCGACTCCAGCCTTTCCAGGAATTACAGATTGTTGGGTCGCAATCCTACGAGAGGATGCTGCCCCATCAAAATATAATTCCCAGATGGCCTCGCCAGATTCCCCCAAACTCATGATTTGTTCGTCGGGTAAGTCATCGTTCAGAGGAGAATCTGCTGGCAGCGGGTGTGCTGCCAGAAAATCGGCGACAGCCTGTCCTTTCACAGCACGAAGGGGAGTGAAGGTAATCTCAAATTGCAACAATATCATAGACCAACGAGCTAGACGTCCTGACAACGTAGGTCGGGTCATAAGATATTGCAAAGGATTAACTTTTGAAATCAAACTAATTGAGTGAGAAAGCATGTAATGCCTTAGTTTCTGAGCTGCAAAAACCAGAGCAAGACAATGCTTCTCAATTGACGGATATCGAATTTCAGTAGGAAGGAGTCTTCGACTAAGGTAGTAGAGAGCATTCTCTTTTCCCTCGTCGTTAACTTGAGCTAACAGAGCACCTAAAGACTCATCTAGAGCTGCGGTGTAGAGGATTAATGGCTTTCCGGGAATCGGAGCTGCCAAGACTGGCGGGTTAGACAGATATTGTTTGATATCATCAAAAGCATTTTGACACTTCTCGCCCCATACGAATTTAGTATCCTTTTTCGCAAGGACAGAAAAGGGTTGACATCTCCCGGAAAGATTAGAAATAAACCTCCTTATATATGCCAATCTACCTTGTAGAGACCTCAACTGAGTAAGGCTCTTAGGGGATGGCATATCTAAGATGGCTTCAATTTTAGCAGGATCTATCTCGATTCCGCGGTGCCTCACTACGAATCCTAAGAATTTTCCCGAAGCGACGCCGAAGGCGCACTTCAAGGGGTTCATTTTCAAATCGTAGCGGCGCAACCGTTCGAAAACAACTCTTAAGTCATGCAGGTGAGCCTCTTTAACCTTGCTCTTGACAACTAAATCATCAATATAACATTCAACTTGATTATGAATTAAGTCGTCAAAGATACGGGTCATGGCCCGTTGGTAGGTTGCTCCGGCATTCTTTAGGCCGAATGGCATTACCTTATAACAAAAGATTCCAATAGGGGTTCTGAACGCCGTATTTCTCTCATCTTCAGGGGCCATCTTGATTTGGTTATAACCCGACGAGCCGTCCATGAAGGAGAAAATAGCATGTGAGGAGGCAATGTCCACCATGAGTTCTGGTATTGGTAAAGGGAACTCATCCTTAGGGCATGCCTTATTCAGATCCCTATAGTCGACACAAATCCGAATCTGACCATTTTTCTTCCGAACTGGCACGACGCTGGCCACCCAAGAGGGGTATTGTTCCTCTCGAATGAATCCGGCCTCCGCCAATTTCTTAACTTCAGAAACGACTTGTTGCTCAATCTCTAAGCGCATGCGTCGAGGAGCCTGTTTAACAGGGATGGCATCATGCCGAACCCCAAGTTTGTGAACTGCTACCTCAGCAGGCAAACCTGGCATTTCGTCATATGTCCAGGCAAAGCAATCCCTAAACTCGAATAACAACTGGATTAAGTCTTGAGTTTCACCCTCGCTTAACAAAGTACTTATGAAAATCGGACGGGGGTCATCATCGTTTCCCAGGTTAATTTCTCTTAACTCATCGACTGTCGATTTAATTTCCTCTTCAAATTCAGGGGGTGCATCCCGAACTTGAAGATCATCGGGATCGTCTAAAGTCTCCAAACAGAGTCCATCCAAAGGACAAGGAGGATCTGTAGGGACATTTGGAGAATCGAGATGGTAAGTTATCATTAGGCAATACTCATCATCATCAAATGAACTAACGGTCCCAAAGCCAATACCACTTGTTGGATTTTTATTTATTTTTGTTCGCCAAATGTTCTCGTGGTATCTAGCTTGACCCTTAGTCCATCGGTATGGTACAGAACCTTTAGAAAAAGTATTTTTTACACAAACAGGGAAGTAGCCGAAAGGTAATTCCATTAATTCATTAAAATCTGCCTCCTCAAGGGTTACATCACCTTCATCCCTTGCGGAGGAGGAGCCAGGAAAGAATTTCTGGACTTTCTTAACTTCACCATCCAAGTTGGGGGCCACTTTGACTTCCAACCCTACAACCCTGCCTGCCGACAGTGGGGTCAGAGAAAGGGCCTCAATCCTTCTAGTGAGCTTTTCATACATTGTTAATTCAGGCTCGTCACTTTTAACTTTTGAAATATCTACCTCAGGGTCACTGTCCTGGTCTAAGGTGAGATCAAATTTTGGAGGAGTATTTATGCTTTGATAATCGAGAGAGAGGGCAGCACCTTGACTTTCTAGTTCACTATCGGAATCTGATTCCAAATCAATATATACGGGTGCTGCTCTCCTTTCTAATGAAGCACGGCCTCGACCTCGTGCCCTTAAAGCCATCCTCCCACCTCTTTGAGGTAATGTGCTTGGAGGTCTAAGGACAACAATATCAGAGTCGTCTTCACTACTCGATTGAATCATTTCTTGATTGATATTCTTATCTTTTTCTTTCTTTTGGTTGAATTTTTGTTCAACCATTTTCTCCTCAAATTTGATCTCTAATTTAGAACGGGACGAGGACCCTTTTGGTACGAAATATGCAGCATCTTCGTAGATCCCAATTTCTTGAATTGAGAATGGTTGCAAATCACCCTTAATCACATGTTCAATGCCATCTCGTTGGTACTTAATGCATTGGTGCAGGGTAGATGGAACCATTCTATATTCGTGAATCCAAGGTCTACCTAGAAGTGCGTTAAAGGACGTAGTCGAATCAATTATATGAAATTTAGCTTCAGTTTTTAAACCTCCTATTTCCAGGAGTAGAGTGATCGAACCTAAAGCTCTCTCGCCCTTCTCGTTGAACCCACGAAGCACCAACCTGTCGGTTGAAAGCTTGCTAGTATCAACTCTGAGATAAGCAAGGGTCTTTATGTTCATCACGTTGACCGATGCACCCGGATCAACAAGGACTCTTGATAACTTAAAATTTCCCACTTCTACAGTAATGTAGAGGGGACGATTGTGGTCAGCAGTTCTCAAGAGTAAATCTTCGTCTGAAAAGGTAACCCCAGGAACCTCTTTGAAGTAGAGAGCCTCACCTTCTGAAGTTGCAGCCAACTGTGTTAAGCAAATCTCGGGATCGAGAAGTGCTTTAATTAAAGACTCCCTCATTTCTTTGGAAAGAAGGAGGGCGTCATAAATACTTAATTTTGCTGGCAACTTCCTAAGGTGGGCTAGAACATTATAATCAACCTTAGGAACGACAGACTCGAAACCCGGAGGAATTAAAGGAGATTCTGGTTGTTGAGGGGAATCCGGACTTAAAATTTCGAATGAAGGTTGCTTGCCTTTATCCTGAGGGGGCATCCTAGGGGGTAAGACTTTACCGCCACGGAGTTGCACCTGCTCGATGTCTTCGGGCGGGCAAACTAGAGCAGTGTCTACACACACCATAGGTGTCGGATCATCATTTTCTGAAAGCGAGTCAGAATCTGAAAGTTCTATCAAGATAGGATTTCCTTGGAAATTAATTTGAGGGAAATCACTTTCTGATAAAGCTTCAAATTCGACCTCTTCTTGAATAGTCGATTCAGTGAGGTTGGTTTGATTAGCCTCAATATTTGGTTCATTAGGAGTTTGATTCAAAGCAGGAGAGTCATCAATTTGCATTTGAGATTCATGGTTAATCATCAAGACAGAAGTAGAAGGATGTTTTTTATTCATCTTTTGACCCTTCGCCTTTGATGGGGCAAAGTAAAAGTCAGATAACAAAAGAGGGGAAAGGGTTTTAACACCGCCATCCGCCATTCTAATACATCTCTCATCTACACACTTCCTCTCTACAAAATCAGATTTTTCTTTTTTCACATTTTTCTCAGTAGTTCCTAAGACTACTGGAGAGGGAAGTGGCTCAACATCCTTCTGCGAAGCGTCCAGGTCAACCTTCCACACCGGGGCCTGGGCTATCGTAGTCAGCTGTTGAGAAAGATGAAAAGACTTGTTAATCGACTTTTTAAGTGCCCGGGACAAAGCAATGTCCCAACCATCTTCAACAAAACAAGGAGAGTTAAGAGGATTACCTGAAATGGTCTTAATTGAAGCTTTTTCTGGATCGACCAAGTATTCCTTAGGTATTATGATGTTACCTTGGGTGTAGTTCCTCTCAAGCCAATCTTTGAACACAACGCAGTCCTCAAGAGGGTGACTAAGCATCCTGTGGTAGGGGCAGTACTTGGGATCATCTTTCTTGCTCTCATCCTCAGGCCTCCTAGCCTCTGGCAACTGAAAATCTGGTTTCTTTAACAGACTTCTAAAGATCTTCTTAACTGACTCCCTTTTAAATGGATAAGGTTTTGCCAATCTCTCTCTAAAAGGGATGAAAGAGGGATCTCTAGTATGTTGAGGAACTATCTGAAAGGGCTGCTTCTGAGGCGGCTGTGGTGGAAGTGGAGTGCTAGGCTGACTAACCATTGGCCTCTTTCCTTTATCTACTGCTGAAACCACAGCTTTCTTTTCAAATGTCTTCACCAGTTTTGGACCCTTTCTTTCTTCAGACTGCTCTCGTAAGAATGGCATCCTAGGAGCCTCTTCCTGCAAATTGCTAGCCTTATTAAGAAGTTTCTCAAAAGTTTTAATAGTGAAACCCTTCAGGAGAAAAGCAACAGGACCGTGGATATTCTTCAACAGAATCTCCACAGCATGTTGTTCTTGCAACTGGGGTTCACACTTCATCGAGAGGTTTCGCCACCTCAAGATGTACTCAACTAGAGACTCTCCCGGCTTTTGCTTTTCAACCACGAGATCGCCCACGGTAGTGCGTTGTTGCGCTCCAGAAAATCTCTTAAGAAAGAGGTTTTCTAGGTCGCTAAAGGTTCTTACTGAACCGTTGGGCAGATCGGCGTACCATTCAAAAGCAATGCCAGATAGACTACTTACAAATTGGCGAAATAGTAGAGCATCTGACCCTCCTGCATTGCAACAGCTTGCTCGGAAGTGGGCCAGATGCTGTCTCGGATTTTCAATTCCGGTGAAAACTTTAAAAGTTGGTGGCACAAAGCCCTTTGGATAAGGAACTAGGTCATATTCCTCGGGGTAGGGTCTACCCTTTGCAATAGACACGGTTCCTTGAGCATGGGCTAAGGCCTCCCTTACCTGGTCCTCAATTAACTGCTTGATATCCTTCTGGGGTGGGATCGGAGGAATGGTAGAAACTGTAGGGTGAACTGGAGGTGTCTCTACTGGACAAGGAAGAGTCGCAGGTGGTGACTCGAGAGGTCTGGATTTAAGCTCTGCCCTTTTGGCCTTTTCTGTGAGCTCTCGAGCTGACTGGTGGATCGCAAAAGACTCTTGCTGTGATTTGTCCAACTTCTCTTGCATTTCTCTAACTTGTGACATCATGGTAGCAAGCTGAGTCTCCAAACTCTTTATATGTTCTTCATCTTTATCTTTCACAGACTCATCTGATTCTGACTCAACAGCATGCGGATCATCATCTTTAACAAATCGGCGTCTGCTGGGCTCAGCTTCTTTATTAGACCCTCTAGTTTCAACCACATGAATGCCCCCAACATAATCATCTTCATCTCCAAGGAGATCATCCATATCAGGGTCGAAAGAGGCCGTTCCTTCTTTGTTTAACAGGATGTTTCTTATTTCTTGAACTACCTCCTCGACCGGTCTATCCCCAATTGATTTAGGGTCGAGGGGCAAGTATCCTTTATACTCAGCCATATCAAACAACTCTTCAGAATCCATAAGGGCAATGATTTCTGTAAGTTTTGGATTAGGATCTGGTTGAGATTTTGTATCTGGCTCATCTTCCATTTCTAGATCCTGGTCAACTCTCTCCTCTTCGACTATCCCAAAGCTGGTAGTCAGAAGAGTGGCATCCTCTACAGGGAGAGGGACATATTCCTCAGGGGAAGTAGGAGCTTGTAAAGTGATAGTTCCCACATCCGGTAAGGTAAGGTCCTCAGACACCTGACTAAGGGGCCTAGGAATGACACTCGGACTTTGGGGATCATCAACTGGGGTAGCAGGAACGGTAACTACCGGATCCGGAGTCAAACTGGCTATGGCAGGACTATCAACTGTAACAACTGGGGTACTAGCCTGAACATCCATCAATTCAACTGAACTCGGAGTAGGGTTGATTGAAACTCGTTGGAGCTGCAGAATGAACTTAGAAGTTCTAGGAGGTGGTGGCAGACTCTCCAACCTAGTTCTCTTCGGCACATATCTCCTTTCAGGAGATTTAGGTCTTTTTCCTTTAAGATCCACGGGCTTTTGAACTTCAACCCCCTTTGGTTTGACAATCACTGAGGCCAATCTCACAGGTTTATGTGAGGGTACCGGGGGTCTACCAGTAGAGTGGCGGCCTCTCTCGGACCCAGTCAACACAATACCCTCTGTTTGAGAAGACAGAGGGCGTGGCGCCCAATGATATCCATCAACCAACACCGAAGTAGCAGGCTGTCTAGCATACTTCTTATTCTTCCTAACGAATTGAGGGGTTAAATTCTTTGCTTCAGATGCTTCTTCCTTCAATACTTCTTTTTGGAAGCGATGTGAGATCACTCCCTTTAACTGTTTCACATATTCCTCTTTAGTCTGTCCGGTCTGTGCAGCACAGGTGTGAATTATATTTCTCAAAGTTCTTGCCTTTTGAAGATGTTTTTCTTTCTGAGTCTTCTTGGTCGAGTAGTCGACCGGGCATGGTGGAGAACGGGCTATCCTAGCTATCCTCTCCTCCCCTTGAGCTGAAGCCAGGGGGTAAAAGCGACTTCCCTTTAGGAGGGGAGAGGAGGCAGGAATAGGTAGTTCCTCAACAGCCTCAGGTTCTACTTGGGCCAAGGTCTTAAAAGGTAGGACTCTCTTAGCCTTAGAGATTTTCTTCCTAAGTCTCCTCAAATAATTCTTCTTCTGATTCTTAGTGGTGAATCTAAGTCCAGAACTAGACCCTTCTTCAAAGACAGACTTAATTTCAGCGGAAGGCTCAACAACTGGTTCAGGCTGTTTCTGATCATCACTGACTACTGGCAAGGTAGGTGCAGATGCCACAATTAGCTCAACTACTGGGGGAGTTTCCTTACTGGCATCCAGGCTCACAATTTGGTGTCCATCCATAGAGAGCTCTAGAGTACTGAATCCCATTCCAAAAATAACAGTGCTCCCTTGGTCATTAACAGTTGAGGACAACTCTCGGTCAAAAGAGAAAATCAGTTGGCCAGCCATTTGAAATTTTCTGAAAGTTAAAGAAAATGATTGAAATTAGATTTTTTTTTTGAAAAGAGTAGTAAAAAGTATTTTATTATTATTTTTGAAAGTATGACATATATTAGCCCACAAGGAAATCGTATGGGGTAACATATGTCAGCTTGGAGTTTGAGAATTTTTGAAGAAATTTTGAGAATTTGAAATGGGTTCTCTTACAGATTCCAAAACACAACGGACAGAGTTTCCCCTTGCCCGAAGGCTTATGGAATTGTGAGAAAGCCCAAGTAAAAGGATAGTTTAACCCTCCCCACCCTTAGAAGTCAAAGGAGGAATGAGGGGGTTAAAACTAGCAAGTTTGGAATGAAATCAAAAATTTTGAATACTTTTCAATTTTAAGGATTTATATGTTGAATGAAAAATTTATCGACTATAAATCCATAAAATTAGAAAAGGATATCTAGAGATCCGATTTGACACTGTCGCCTCACAGGCCGTGCTGGGGCAGAAGGTCAAAATCAGAACGAAAAGTCAAATTTAGAGGTGAAACTTCTCTTTTAATATTCTGTTATTTATTTTAGATGTTGGCCACACTAACCCAAGGAAGAAATGAGCAAGGGACCAACGGAAGAAAGGTAGTTAAGACTACCGATGAAACAAAATTTTGCCATTATTAAAGATGGAGAGAGAGATTTGTCCCACCGGGCGTGCCATTTTTTGTTGGTGGAATTTTGGAAAACAGGTTTTGAAAAATATTAGTTTTCTTTGGGGATTTTAAGATTAAGGTTAAGTTCTAATTCTAAGGTCGAATCGACTCGTTAGAAAGAGTATATCACCCCGAAGGATGAAAATAAACTTTCATAACGGTGTTCAGACTTAGAATTATGTAAACTCATCTTGAATATTGTGATCGGGTTCTAAGGAGAACTCTATATGGCCCCGAGGGGACACAATATAGTTCAACTAAGTACCCAATTACAATATTCAAGAAGTATGATCGTCGCATTCACATCCAAAGCCTTATCGAAGAAGGGTGTATCTCCCCAAAGGGAAATGAGACCATTCAACGATAATCCTTCTAATGCAACTATGACGATCATTATTTAACTTTTCCCAAAGAAATCTAATTGAATTTTGAAAAATCAATTTTTAAAATCAGGTGTGTGTGGTTCTAAATCTCCTACGAGCGCAAGCCCTCGTAGTTAATTACATCGTAGGGAGATAAAATCCCCTACGAAAACTCTCGATTAAAATAATGGCAGAATTTTGTTTAGAATTTCTAGGAGTGATATCAAAGTATGAATAGAATTATTGGAAAATCAAAAGGGAATGGATCAAAATTGAGCAGTTATTAACAGAGTTAAAGGATGAGAGGTAGGGGACACTTTAAGATTCCAGAACCATCCGGAAGTGTCCCAACTTAATCTAAGTGTTGGGCTTTATGTTTTGGATTGAAATGATATTTAATTAGAGTTGAGCATTTTATTAGAAATTTGGGATTAGATTCCCGAAGTTTGGGGTCTTATAATCAAAGATCTGCCCCGGATCCTAAATCTATTTTGGACACTGGACCACAGTCGTCCGATCCTAACTAATGCAGTGCAAGGTCTGGACTTACCCCGGCCTGGATTGGGGAGCCAGCTAACCACCTAATCGATTTAAAATAGATGAATCCGGTCTTTTATGAAAGAGTGGTAGGGACGTTGTAATTAAAGTTTTGGAAAGTTGGGGCCGACATCTAGAGATTCTCCTAATTGGCCCCATGGACTTATGTTGGGTGCTAAAATGCTAAGGACTATGAAATTAAAATTTTGACTCTTTAATTTGTATCTAATGCAATGCATGCTGGTTAACAACCTCAAATCAAATATGCTTGAAATTTTTAAAAACAGGCTTATAAAATAATTTTTTAGAAGACTGGACTTCCCCAGGTCCGGCACCTCGTCCTCATAGGTCAGACTATCCGGACTCTACCCGCAGGCGGGGAAGGGTCTAAAACAAGGAAAGAGTAATGCAAAAATATGTATGCGACCCCGGGGTCGATCCCCGGCTAATTCCCTAGATTCGTTATCTTTCTATATTATTTAGACTCACTAAAATTTTAGACTTTTAAGATTATGAGTATAAAAATTTCACACCCTCACGAGCCTCACGTATCCAGGCGAAAACAAAGAGCGGCATGCAATCGCCAAAAAACTAGTAAAAGCAAGTAATCCTAAAGGCAATCATTTCAACATATCAAATATAAATAATTAATTAATAAATGTCCATAGGCAAAGTTGCCTTACTTATTACAAACCAGAATATTACAGAAAGTAAAGTG
>CM028359.1:36703785-36919477 GCA_016618105.1 Dendrobium huoshanense | reverse complement strand
GGATGTTGTCATTTGTGGAGTATGGTGATGGTTTGTGTGGTTTTGATTAGGGATTCTAATGGCCATTTGGTTGTGGCTTTTGCGGGGGCCCGTTCATAATGGTAATATTAATTATGCTCTTAATATGGCCATTCTTTATGGTATCCATCTCTGCATCCCTCTGAATTTACTTAATTTAGTTGTTGAGGTGAATTTAGGTTTTAACATCACCTCTTTTCAGGTTATAGAGGAAGTGTACTATAGCCCAAATATTTTTTTTATTATTAGGGAAATTAAGAAGTTGCTAGTTTTTATGAATACTTCTTTCTCTCATGTTAGTAAGGCTGGTAACTCATGTGCTTCTTGACTTGCTAATCATGGGTGTAATCTTGATTGTTTTACTAATTTTATTAAATCTTCTATTCCTGCCCACCTAAATGGTCTGCTCTATCTTGACGCGTGTGGTATCCCCTATGTTTACCCTTAACTGTTTGGTTATCCTTGTACTATTTTGTCCTATGGATTTCTTTTTTTTTTTTTGGGGGAGTTGGTTTGTTGTTATTTTTTATGTGATGTTGGGTTGTTTTTCTGGATTCATTTGCTGGGGTTGGAACGTTGGTTATTGGATTTTATCCTGGTCATTTATGGGTTTCTTTTTTGATGATTTCCTTTTGTCTATTGGCCTTTGTGTTTCTTTTGTTCCTGAGAATTCAAATGGGAGCAATGATTTTCTATGTGTGGCTGCTGAGGGTTTGTCCCTTTGTTGCTCTCCTACCTGATGGTGTTTGGGCATTTTTTGTTGGGCTATAATCCTTCTTCTCTGGCTGCTATTTTTGCTTTTTCTGTGTGGCTCCCAGGCTCTTGGTTGCCCATTTTTTGTTGACTCTTGGGTGTCTTTGCCAGGTTGGTTTGTTTATGCTGGATTTCTGTCTCTGTCTTGTGGGGTGTAGTTGGTTGTGCCAGTTCTATTTTGCTAGTTCTTGTGTGGCTGTCTTCTTTCCACTTTATAATGATCTGTTTGGGACTATCTTGAATTTCAAGTTTTTCTTTATCCCTAATATGTGCTTGGTCAGTGAGACTTTTACAAGGTGTTGCTGGACTGCTTTTGGTAGGATTGAGTGGCTTGTGGACAATCCTAATGAGGCTATGGTTATTGATGGTACTCTGAGCTCTTATGATCTAAATTCTGAGACTGGCTTCACTTTGGTCTATTTTATCTTTTGTTTATTGACTTATTCCTTTTTTCAAATATGTTTTGCTACTACGCTTTTTATGTGTAGCCTTTCTTTTTGTTGTTTTCCTTTTTTGTAGAGGAAGCTGGTAAGAAAGGACTTCAAAACTTTTGGCAGAAAGACTAAGCTTTATGGTTATATTTTGATCTTTCTTTTTTGGATGTTGGTCTTTAGCATCAGTAGAATGTTACTAGGGTTCCTTGTATTTTTTGGTAGTGGAAACAATTGGCTCGTAGGTTTTCTTTACTTTGTTTTGTAGCTCGTTTGAGCAGTAGTGAGCCGATGGTTTCCTTTAAGGACTCTGTAACCTAGTTTTTATATTAACGCATAGGCCCTGCCGCGGGTTTTAACAAAAAAAAAAAAAGAGGGGGGCTGATTTGGTAATTTAAAAATATTAACCCTTTCTTGAATTTAAATATGAAACTGATTAATGAAATAGAGCAAGTTGATTTTAGGTTTTTAAAAAGGGATTTTTCAACCACAGAAAAAATTAAAACATGTAGAAAATTAAAAAAACAATAGAAATAAAAAGACACAAGAGTTTATAGTGGTTTGGTCAAACACGACATACATCCACTCCCTGAAGTCTCCCACTTCAGGTATTGCACTATACCAAAGTGACTCTACTTTTACCCCCACAGTAAGCGGAGAAGCCTTTACAAAAAACTCTCTTCCATTAATCATCACTGTAGTAGAGAACCGTCGTCCTTTCACACCCTCCAAGTGTAGGTAGAGAACCTTCTCCTTTTACACCCTCCAAGTGTAGGCAGAAAACCTTTTGCTGTTCACACTCTCCAAGTGTAGGTAGAGAACCTTTGACTGTTCACACTATCCAAGTGTCAGCAAAGAACCAGATCTTCTTGAAAGATCTCCACTCGAGCAATCTAGAAGGATAAGAGAAAGAGTGAAGAAAACACAAATTACAAAAAGAGATACTTACCCTTGAGTAACCTTGTGAACCCTTCATGCCCCAATGGGAAGAAATCTCCTTCAAACACTCTCTTCTTCAATCACTTTTCACCAATAACGAAGACCAAATGATAAAAAGATTTAATGATAGTCTTAAGTGGACCTTTTATGGAAATGACATGAAATATTGTCCAGAAAATTGTATTTTTCAAATTTGACCATCCACGATCATCCCGTACGATCGTATTTCAAACGTATGAACAATATAAAAACTATTGCATACGAACTCAATGTGAATCTGTACAAACTGCCTTCGTACCCAATCATCGTCCTGTATGAACTTAGTTCATCTTATATGAATAGTTATTTTTCAAAGTTCATTGGCATGAAAAGTTAGGATGAACTACAAGTATATAGAATAGAGCTATTTGTCCCAGTACGTTTGAAAATTATCATTCATATAAATTGTGTATTTGGAAAAAATAGAGGAGATCATATTAGGACGAATGGAAAATATCGTAAGGATAAACTGTGTATTTCCCAAAAATAGAGGAGATTGTCCTGGGACGAACTAAAGATATCATCTAGCAAACAGTGTATTTGCCAAATCCAGAGAAGATCATCCTGGGACGAACGAGACATGTCGTCTAGACGAATAGTGTTTTTTGCAAATCCAGATAAGATCATCCTGGGACGAATGTAAAATATTGTCCGTACGAACTTCACATTTGGCAAAAAATATAGAAGATCGTCTCGGTACAAACATAAATATCGTATGTATGATCTATACTTAGAAAATGTTTTGCCATTTTTTCTTCATTCCATTGCTCTTTGGGGTAAATAACTGATCATATAGTCCTGTATGAACAAGTATCATACAGTACTATCATTTAAAAAAATGTGAATTTTAAAAACTCTCCCCTCGATTTGTGTATGCTCAATTACTCAATTACAATCACACTCTCTCAAACTCAATAAAATGAAAAATACATACTTCAATTTACAAAATACTCTAAGCTGATCTTGATTTAAAGTTTTCAATTATCTGGAGTATGATTTTCCTGAAATGTTAGTACATACAATAGCAAAAATAATTCTTCCAAAATGTGTTAGGAGAAAATATTTAATCAAAACAATAATATTTGGAATCATAAAAAACATTCAAGTTGCAAGAATGTCAAACATGCAAAGCTAAGTAGCAACTATCTCAACAGAGATAATAAATGATGGTCCATAATTTTGATGTCATTTATTCCAGTTGCTCTATCTCAAATTGAATAGCCAAGATTAATGCTTACATGTCATTATTGCCCATGAATTTTAAACGGCCTGTCAATTGCCAGCATGTGAAAAGCACAGATCTAGTAGAGGCTAGTTATGTAAATTATATAATTATCTATTGAGATTAGGTAAAAAAAAAAGCATATTCAAGGTCACTATGTCAAGGAAAAGGGAAATGACTTTTGATTTTTTATTTTTTGTCATTATATGAAGATAACTTATTTTTGACTAAAAATGTTAATGAATTCAAGCAAGAGATGATGCTGGTTTTAGATATGATAAGTGTTGGCTTGATGACATTTTTTTTATATGGAGATCAAATAGTATGATTGATTAGATTTTTTCATTTATCTAAAAGAAACTTGCTAGGGAAATAGTGAAGAAATTTCATACAGAAGAATTTAAAGTTACATCTAGATCAACGAGCCAAAAAGAAGCTTAAGAAAGCAAGATTACTCATACAAGGTCAAAGAAGGAAATTTTAGAAAATATCAAATCACTTTTTTTTAGAACTTGAAGTTGTGAATCAATTATGCATGGTGTTTCTCCTAAGTTAATATTGTTAAATATCCAAATTCACATTATTAAACATCTATATTGTGTTGGAACTATAAGAACCTATTTTTGAATAGATTAAGGCTTTGTTTTGGACAACTTTTTTACTACTTTCTAAAGAAGATTTCTAGTAAAATTTTTTCTAGATTAAGAAATATTTACACTAAAAGGTTTCTTTAAAAAGCACTAAGAAAGTTGTCCCAAATGAATCCTAAATAAACCTTAAGTTATATTTTATTTAATTACAATTTTGAAGAACACATAGTTATGAACCTCATAGTCATTATCAAATGGAAATTTATGTTAACAATACTTTCTTAGTAACCTAGTATAATGTTTAAAAGTTGTAAGATGATAAACACTTGAGTCTAAAATCTTATTTAAGATTTTTGATGATCACAAGCATTATTGGTTGTGGTAATTTTTTGCTAATAACTTTGTGTGTAGGATTTTTATTTATACTAACAATTTTAGGTATATATTAGAAGAAGGCCAACTTTAGATAGGACATACAAATACAATGAAAATCACATGTTAAAGAAAATGGACTAAGCCAAAGCCAAGTGGGAAGTAACAATGTAGAATGTAAAGCCACAAAGAAAAAAATAGGAAATTGAAAAAAAGTAGAATTAACAAGTTCATTTTTGAGACATATCTTGTCATATGTCCTAGGTGTATGATTTAATGAAACAACCAAGCACATACACACAAGAGTATAAATGAGGTAATATAATTTTAATAATATTTTAAATTAATTAATTAAGATAAGTTAATGTTTGATAGTCTTACTATATGATGACCTAATTGCACAATAGGATGTGCATGACATTTTTAAGTATTTCTACAAGATCAAGTCATATTGATAATGAAAATTTTAAAGTTAAAAAATTTGAACTAATCATACTACACAATGCCATTCATACGTTATGATCACTTGAAGCTAAATAACATACTAGAAATATGTTCTTTTACTTAATAATTAAGGTCTATTCAAATATTAAACTAACCATTTTGTATGATATATATCATACTATATTATGATCTAAGAAATTAAACTAATTAAGATCTATATATTTATAAATGAATTAAAATTAAATATGGGTGAATAGATGACACTATATGATCCTTATCAAACTATCTAATCAAATAGAGATGAAATTCCTAAAAAATACTCGATATCATAAATCATACTATAAGATTGGGAAAAAATTTGTTGTTATAGCTATTTCGTATTTATAATCACTTCCACGATGTATAAATACTTTTCTATTAACAATAAAATATATTGAGGTTTTGGTTATCTAAGGCTTTGGAGAGAAAAAAACTATTTCTTGGTACTTATCTTCACTTTTATTTTTAAATTATTATATGCGAGATGTTTATATGTGAGATGTTTATGGGGCTTGTACGCCTTTTGTATACTTCCCCTAATTATATCCTATATTCTTTAACTTGAGATCCCAAACCCTAAATCAAGAGCTTTTATTTGTTGATTATAGTAGATCTATTGATCTCACAAAAGTTTTTCTAATATTTTGGAGACTAGATAGTGGGCTAAGATAACCAAAATCTTCATGGAAGAGATGAGGTTTAGGGGTTTCTATTATGGCACAAACAGGCAAAAGGAACACCTTTGAAGGGTAGTCCACTACTCGACCACTATTATTTGGCAGTATTCCATTTGTGGTTTGGAAGGTTCATTTGGCCACTTTTATACATTGCATTAACTATATAATGTTAACTTTAATTCAAGTAGGATACATTCCAACTCAAAAGGTTAAAAAAAAAAAATTAGATTCCTTTCTAGAGAATGGAATGTTGATAAAAGATAACTTACAAAATTAAATTTTAAATTCCTAATTCTATTATTTTATGCATTAATATAAAAAAAAGTGTGTCTTTACCTAAAAAACTAAGAAGAAAATATTAAGTGTATTGTACTTTACTTAGGATGGCACTAATGAAGTCAAAAAATCATGTATGAATTAAAAATTAGCTAGAGATAAGCATAGACAGATAATCAATGGAAGGAGAAAGTTATTGTAGTGAAAATATGAGGAATAGAATTTGATATGTAGAAGATAAAGATATTGCCTTATAAACAAAAAAAATTGTAGTACCTTATGGAAAAAATACAATGAAGAGGTATTATAAAAGATGAAAGTGAAAAGAAAAAAGTTATGAATGATGTAGGATTAATACATATGTGCTACTTTTATTATGAAGAATTACATGCTAGTTTTAAGTTGTTTAAAGAAAAAGTGTATGAAATTGAAAAAAAAACCCTAATAAAGATTATATTTGCTTGGTACAAGAGCTTAAAAATTTTAAACAAGATAAAAAAATTTCACTGCATTCTAAGATCTACCATGCATGAACTACACTTGAAGATGAGGTCTCACATTTCATAATGTTGAGAACGACATTTGGGTAAAGATTAAATAAATATTGAAGAGATGAAATAATGTTTAGAATTCAATAATTTTTATGTCACTCTTAAACATAATGTTGGTTTAAATTAGATAAGTATTCCATTGAGTGAAAAACAAATTATAGTGAGGAAATTTCTTAAGTTGTTAATTAATTCAACTATACTCCTCTCTAATTTTTTAAACTAAAAATATTAATAGTGCACATATTAAATCATAAAAACATCACTCTGCTTAGTTAATATACCCCAAATGTGTTTTCCTAATAATTCATAAAAATCTATCGATATAATATTTGTATAAGGAATTGTCAAACATGATTCTTCATTCATTAAATTGAAATTTTCAACTTCAAATACTATATATTTGTTGTATAGCAATCTAAAAATCTTGAACATTTAGTCCAAACACAAGCATTTTTACTTTGAACCTTTATAAATATCTATTCAAGTTCATGTCTCTTATGTATTAATGGTAAATCATGTTTTGCATTCATATTGTATTTTAAATTTTCATTTTCATTTATTATTGCATCAAATCAATCTTAAATATATTTATCTCAAAATGCATTACATTAAAATTATGATGACTAATATTATAAGTACTTTGACAATACCTAAACATTAAAGTCAAGGTTTTTTAAGGCTTAACCTTCATGATTGGAAATGTACCAAAATTTCTTTAGACATTTTGTTATTTGCATGCCAAATTAGGTGCTCTATTTATCTTCATAGTAATACAAAAACTTTAAATTTGATTGTAAATGATTGGTGACAAAAAAACCTTATTTAAAATATCATTATGTCAAAACACACACACACACACACACACACACACACACACATATTCAATTTTATACTAAGGATGTTTATCTATTGCACATCCTAAAAATTTAAGTATAAATTTGTTGAATAACATATAATTATTCACATTGTATCAATTTCTCAACATTAAGTCCAAGAAGTTCATTTCGTTTTGATTTGATACATATCAACTTACTTCTCATCTTCTAGCATAGTTGGCTTGGTAATAAAAAGATAATTATCATAATAAACATTTTCTATATTAAATTATGATTTAAAAAATTATCAATTGAATAACTACTGATAAATTTGAATGTTACTTATAATCATTTTATAGAGGTTCACAAACAATTGTGATAAGGAAATGAGAATGCATTAAATTAATTTTTTATCAAAATAAATTAATGAATTTATGGTTTCTTTGTTAAAAAGTCATGATTAATTAAATATGAATATATTTTAGAATAAATAATAATAAAAAAGGGAAGAGCGAAATAATGAAATTAGACCAAAATTGACCTTATTGAGCCAATACTCATATACCTTGACAATCTTGTACAAAAAAGTATTCCTGTCAACAAGCATGCAAGCATATATGGGTGAGCCATCACTGGCAAGTTCCTGGGTGAGTTTTTTTGGAATGAATTATCTAGGATTAATACATATGTGTGTGATCTGTGGATATGGAGGAGAGTCCTAAAATTGTGTATTTCATCATTTGGGTGCAAAGGGGAAGTTCTCCAAACTTATGACAACTGTGAACATAGTATTATCTAATTCTATGAGATTATAGTCATGGACCGTATGTCATTTATACTTCTTATAGCTAGATTATGGGATTTATGTGGTGACATAATGGCTTAGGCAATGATGAATGACCTTGGGAGGCTAATATCTATCGAGGAAAGTATCTCTCTCAAGCTTGGAAGAATCTATAAAAAATTATTTAATGTACATGCCTAGAATAACTTCTTAGTAAATTTAATTTGGATGACTCATAATCCTTGTTCATGAGTAAATTCATGACTAAATTAGATAGATGTTCTGATTGCTTTGGATAAGTTCTCTTGTTAGAACCTACTTAGCACCTATGAAATACCTATACGAACATATAGGATTATACATTTTAGTTTCCTAATTAACATTTCCTTTTGATAGGAGAGTGGCTAGCTTAAGTGTTAAGTAGATTTACGATGAACATCTAATGCTTTTCCTAATAAGTAAAAATGACAATAGGTTTAAGTTACTTTCCAATTATTATTGTAGTCATAGACATCATGTATATTCCTTATTATAATAATTTGACCCCACTCATTTTTTCTCCTAATTATTACTAGGTTGAGGGGTACCACCTCTTTACACTTGATATTTTATTAGTGTTGACTTACACAAGAATGTTAAAATTGACCTCATTGAGGACGTTTTGTCTATCTTTAAGTGAAGAGGTTATCTCTATAGAAATGTAAATAGGAAGAAGAGGAAGAAATTGAGATAGGGTCACCAGCAAAGAAGGTAATAGTAGTTGAGGTGAGTGTACTTATTGGGTTGCGATTAGTGGAATTGATGGTATGGTTTTGACACGTGCTATACTAATGAATTTGGAAGAAACTATAGTACAATTGAGTCTTGAGTCATCCACTAAAATAAGATAGTGGTAATTATACTAATTATGCATTGTCAAGGGAGAGTAATTCTTTCTTCATGCTATGATGATGTGCCTTTGACTATTTGGCGAGCTAAATAAGGCATCCTCCTACCATGTTATTTGTAAAAGTGGAACCCATTAAGGAAGTGTCTCCCATTAGAATGGTGATGACTACTATGATGGTTAGGTCTACTAATGGTCAAGGTGAAGAAAGGAGAATTATATATAAAATTTATAGAATGAATTGTCCGATGGTCGAGCTTTGCCTTCTACTAGTGAGCTAAGGGTGTACTAACCTCCAATGAGTTATTAGCATATCCACCAAGTTAGTTTGAAGCATTAGCCTTAATGAATTGAGCTAAAAGCTTATATATGAAGATGATGGTCTTCCATGGCATATTTCTTACTATCTCTTTAAGTTTTTAATATCATGCTTTTTGTGATCCTGATCCCTTATTATTGACTACTGTAGTTACCCTAAAGAAATAAGTACTATGGAGAACTTCTGCTACCAAAAATGGAAGCAAAGAATGACGTAGAGGTCTTTGAGTCCTTGAGGGGTGAGTGTTAAGACAACCATCATGCCGCCCTTAGTTTAAAGACTTGGTATAGTCCCTCTTATAAAGGATTTTAGGTAACCTACCTTTTCCCTATATATCAGCTCAATTGGTTATCAGATTCAAAAGTAAGCACTGCTCACTTTAGAAAGCCTAGCTAAGAGATTTAGTATGATGAAGAAAGTTCTAAAAACATGACTTGCTAGGGGAGGGAGTAGGGAGTTTGTAGAGAGAGAAATATTTAGACTTTGAAACTTAGGTGCATAATGAGATGGCAATATTATGAGTTCATATAGAAACCCCCCCCCCCCCCCCCCCCCCCCCCCCCCCCCCACCCCCCCTTTTTCCCTTTTTATCATAAGCAAGTTATAAATTGTATATATATATATATATATATATATATATATATATATATATATATATATATATATATATATATATATATATATGTATATATAGATATATATATATATATATATATATATATATATATATATATATATATATATATAAATATAAAATAACATTTCATTTCATTGAGTACCTACGTGGAAAATTAGTACTATATTTTTATGTTTCCCTTTTTTCTCTTTTTACCACATTTTGGCTTGATGGTGACTATCTATTTTGTTTGTGTTATACACCTTGACTTATATTGATGATAAAAATTGACAATGAGGAGTTAACTTACTCATTTTTTATTCTTTACCATAATGAGTTCATTATTTTGTTAGAAGCAATGAGTGCATTTCATTTGAATCTTGTGGTTAGTTAATGGAAACATTGAGAAATGTGTGAGGTGTGTTATTGATGAATCCTTACTAAATGAGAAAAGATAAGTGGAAATTTTTTTTTAATGCATTACTTGCTTTCTTCAAAAAAAAAAAAAAAAAAAAAAAAAAAAAAAAAAAAAAAAAAAAAAAAAAAAAAAAAAAAAAGAGGAAAATTTTCCATGTTAGGGTGAACTCTCAAGAAATACCTAATATTGTTTATCCTTGAGGTTGAGTTAGGGATGATGCATCAAATATTTAGGTAATGATAAATATATGTCTGTAATTTAATCATTAATTATAGATATGATAAGCACCACAGAATTCTATTTATCATTCATTCCTATAAATTCTCTCTTGTTTGCTCAAGAAGGGTGTGAACTTTCATCCCAAAACTTTTCTATCTTCCTGAGTGGTTAAGAGGGATCTTTTTGATTCACCTTGATAAATATGCCACAATATTCATATTTACTAATTACTTATGGTCATCCAAGGTGCATCGAGCTTTTATAATATGATGTACATCAACTACTACTATAATGATGTGATCCTACAAGGGTGAGTTTGAGTTGAAGAAATAAAGTTAAACACTTTTTAATGGGAAAAACTATGCATCCCTATTTCTAATTCATGTTGAGGTTTTGAACATCATTCTTCAGGAAGTTTACTAATATTTTAAACTTATGCAGATTAATCCCTGCTAGAACCTACCCATGATGATATTGAGCATCACCACTTTCATTTTCTTCCATTAGCTATATCAAACCCTTGAACAATGCCATATTCAAATACATTGTCATTGTGAAGGCATTCTATAATTAGTGTGCATAAGTATGTTTAGTGTCCATGAGGTCCAGTAGCCTTACAAATAATGTGAGGGACTAATAGGCAAAGTTTGTGGTCAAGCATTTGAGTATTACCTAGTCAATGCCAACTGCACCTATCTTCTTCACCAAAGATAATATAGTTATGTTGGAACTAAATTACGAGGGGGAAAAAACCATGGTTTTCTTGATTAGGAAGCCAATGATTATCACCTACCTCCTAGGACCATGAAATAACCATGAATCCTTCTATAGTACTGAGTCCTTATTTCTTCTTCTAAAATATTGTCTAAGTTTTTTACTTAATTTAACTTCTTTTATAAAATTTTTAACAAGCTATGATACCTTAATGACCTCAATATAATTGCATTCTTTGATGATGAGCCTACTAATAAGGGTGACAGGGGAGACAAGGTAGCCAAAGAGGAGTATAACAAGTCTTGAGGAGGTGCCTCCCAAGAAGCAAAATATGGAGATAGCTAGTTTCTCAAAGTAGAACATAGTAAAAAGGCTTGGTGGAGGATTGGGGGGGGGGGGGGGGGGGGGGGGGGGGGGTTTCTAGAAGAAGCCTAATCTGAAGTAGGAGAAGGGGAAACCATTATACTAGTTGTGTAGTTGATCTCACTTTACTTTGTACAAGATCATATTTAAGTTAAGTGAGACCAGTAAGGAAGCAATGACCCTGACAAAGAAGAATACAGTGCCTCCCACTATGGAAAGAATGATGAAAATGATCAATGTTGAAGTTGTCAGGCATGGGCATAGGATAAAAGAATATTCTAGCTAAAGATGATAATGGAGTACAATGAAGAGCGCGAGACCAATTTCCCTTTAAATCCCTATAGTTCTACTTATCTATATAGGATCACCTCAAGGAGGAGATCATTATATGATTAAAGGTGGAGGGCTAGATTGATCTTTACAACCCAAGCTAACAAAGAAGGAGGTAACCTAGTAGGAGTAGCTAAAAAAGGAATTTTCCTTCTGGAAAATGGCGAATGTGGTGATGGAAAAAATTGAAGTGAAAGTTTCTAAGATAGCAGATCAAGTTAAGGTGGCATAGTAGAGGATTGATTCCTTCTTTAAATATCCAATGTACAAAGTAGATACCTAGTGACAAGTTCAAAATAATGGTGAGGTTCTTCCTAAAAAAGCTAATATGCTTCAAAGAGGTTGATAATAAGTTTGAAGATAACTATTCTTCACTAATTAGTTTTGGAAGAGGAGGCATGCTATGGGGAAAGTGGGATTAGTGATTGAAGTCTCCTAATCCTTACTATTTATCTTTTTTTCTTTTTTTCTTTTACTTACAAAATATTTATATAAGTAATAATTAAAAAAAGGTTTTTTTCCTTCTAACAATGTTTTCTTTTAGCACATTATTCTATGAATACAAAATTTTTCCAAGTCTTGAACTTGTGTCTTGTATGTGTATGGAAAAAGTAACCATAGCTATGAAAACACTCATTTAAAAGCAGCCATGATATTATTTTGAATGATTAGTTTGGTGGTTTGACCAAGTATTTCCCTATTTTGGTTGGGTTACATGAACGATCAGCCTTAAGCCCTTATCTTTTTGCTTTAGTCATGGATGTTTTCTCACTAGACATTTGCAAGAGGATGTACCTTGGTTTATGCTTTTTGCTCATGATATTCTTCTTGTTGATAAGACTAGAGAGGGAGTTGAAAGTAAACTTGAATTATGGAGGTCAACATTAGAGACTAAAGGTTTTCGCTTGAGTAGATCTAAAATGGAATATATGGAGTGTAATTTTAGTAGTAATAGACCTAGTGAGGGGATTGTGACTTTGGGTGATCAAGTCATTAATAAGAGTACATGTTTTAGATATCTTGGATCTATTGTTCAAAGTGATGGTGAAATAGATGGGGATATTATCAACATAATTCATGTTGGATGGTTGAAGTGGAAGAATGCATCGGGCTTGTTGCTTGATAGAAAAGTACCGCTCAAACTTAAGGGAAAATTCTAAAAGATGGTAGTGAGGCCTGAAATGCTTTATGGTGCTGAATGTTGGCCATTAAAAGAGAAGCATAATACTAAGTTAAGTGCGGTAGAGATGAGGATGCTTAGGTGGATGAGTGGCTTTACCCTTAGAGATAGGATACAAAATGAGCATATACGTGAAAAGGTTGGAGTAGTTCTAGTAGAAGATTAAATTAGAGAGAGTCACCTTAGATGGTTTGGTCACATAAAACGGTGGCCTTCCAATGACCTGGTTAGGAGAGTAGAGGTATTAAATTTGACTTATGTTAAGAAAGGTATAGGCAGACCTAAAAAGAATTGGTTAGAAAATATTAGGAATGACTTTCTTTATTATATTTATACGCGAATTTGACCTTTTAATAGGACACAATGGAGAAAAAGGATTCATGTAGCCGACCTCCCGTAGTGGGATAAAGGCTTGATGTTATTGTTGTTGTTGTATCATAATTTTAATTAATAATTAAAGGAATTAACTACTTATTCCATTGAAAATTTTCTTGGTTATCTTATAGGATATGAATAGAAAGTAAGTCAGAGATTGTCTAGCTTGAGTGATAAAGGAAAGGAGAAAACCATTGCACTAAAAATATGATAATTTGGATAGATACAACTATGAAGGAGATAGAAATTAGGATATTATGCTCATGAAATGGAAATTCAAGAAATTCCTACAAAGCAAGCAAAAATTGCATGAGAAAAAATGGAAAGGGAAGAAGTAATTAAGTTAATACATTTTGTCACATTACATAGGAATGCCTAAATCTTAAATACCAATCACCAAAAGATAAAGCAAAAAAAAAAAAAAAAAAAATGCTGAACTGGAAATGAAGAATTGAAAACTAGACAAAAACTTTTAGGCCATTTATGACTTTGAATCTTCTAAAACTAAAGCTAAAGAAGAAATCACCAATCTATGCTTAATGAAAAAACATAGTTTTGGTGACATCGATGATGATGAAGTATGCCCTGATAATGGGTTTGATGAAACATGTGGTACTTACATAGTGGGTATTAATGGCACATGACTGGAGACATAAACAAATTTATCATAATGGAATGCAAATATGGAGGGTGACCCTTGGAGATAACCCCACTACAAAGGTTGTTGGTCTAAGCACTATAGGACAAATTAATGGTTTCATAATTAAAAAAGTTTTACTAATGTAAGGACTTAAGCATCGTTTATTAAGCATATGTAAATTATTTGATAAGTTGTTTGACATTAAATTTTATTATGATAATTTTTTTTTTATTAATTTTGGAAAACAAAACCATGTTAAAAGTATTATGGATAAATAATATGCATTATTAATTTAAATTGTATTGACAATAAAAGTGAAGTTTGTATCTTAAGAACCACCTTAAATGAATTGTGGTTGTGGCATAAGAGACTATGTTACTCTAGCATGAGAACACATAGAAATATCACTTATTTAAAACTATTAAGGGAAATATATATGTTAAGCTCACCAAAAAAAACTTGTGTTATGCATGTCAATAAGGAAATAAAGTAAAATCTTCATTTATCATAATTAGGGAAGTTTCCTCCAATAGAGTATTGTAGATAATATACATGGATTTATTTGGACCCATTAGCATTATGAGTAAAGGATACTAAGGATGATGACATAGTGTTTTTAGGATATAAAAGAATGTAATATATTGAATAAGAGGACAGTAGTTGTAATAGAGTAGACCAACATTACCTTTGATAAATCTGATAGGGCTGTCTCTTCTAGGGACATTAAAGAATAGGAAAATTTTATACCTAGAACTGAAAATGTAAGACCAGAAGGTAGTGTTAAAATTAAGGAATCACTACCCAATGACTGGAAGTATGTATCAACTCATCCTAAAGACTTGATCATAGAAGAACTTTCCTTAGGAGTTAAGATTAAACATAGTACTTGGAAGGATATTAGCAATACAACATATATATTAATGGTAGAACCCACTGTAATTGATGAGGCATTACAAAAGGAATATTAGATTATGGCTATGTAAAATGAACTAAATCATTCACTAGAAATGATGTGTGTGAGCTAGTAGCTATGCCATTTGATCAGAGTGTGATTAAAATAAAATGGATATTTAAAAATTAATTGAATGTCTCTCGATTTGTATTAAGAAAAAAAGATAATATTGTAGAAAAATATTATAATAAAACTGAAGGAATAGACTTTGAATAAGTATTGACACTAATAGCTAGACTTGAAGCCATTAGAGTCTTACTAGCCTTTGCTTATTTTAGATGCTTTAAGTTGTACCAAATGGATATGAAATGTATAATCTTAAATGGAGTTATAAAGGAAGAATTACACATAGAGAAACCACTAAGGTTTGAAAGTTTGGAATTTTAGGTCATGTTTATAAACATAAAGTGCATTCTATGTATTAAAACGAGCACCTAGTGAATGGTATGATAGCCTTAACACAATTTTAATTGTAATTTATTTGTTAAGGGCGCAATAGACACCAAAATATTCATTAAGATAATTTGAATACATATATTAATACTAAAAATATACATATATGATATCCTATTTGAATACATAAATAATGAACTATGTGAAGTAGTTTCATCCACCCTAATAAAGAAATTTGAGATGAGCATGATGGGTGGGCTAATATACTTTCTAGTGCTCAAAGTTAAGCAAAGAAAAGATGGAACCTTCCTTTTCCATATTATGTATATCAAATAACTCATTACAAAATTTGATATGGAAGGTTGTAAGAGTATAAAAACTCCCACGAGGAAAACTACCCAGCTTGATAAGGAACCAAGTGGCAAACCTATTTACCAAAATAGGTATAAAGGGATAATAGGATCATTACAATATTTGACTACTAGTAGGTTGGATATCATGTTTAGTGTATTCTTATATACAAGTTTTTTGAATGAACCTAAAAAATACCATTAAAACGAGGCATAACAAATCCTATGTTATCTCATAGGGACACTAATTTTAGGTATATAGTATTTTAAGAATAACATGACCTTCGAATTAGTAGGATAGTCAGACTCGGATTTCTTAGGTTGTAAGATAGATTAAGAAATAACCTAATGAATGTCTTAATTTATTGGATAATATTTAGTATCTTGGTCTAATAAAAAAAAAAAGACGGTGGCATTATCCACTATAGAGGCAGACTACCTAGCTACAAAAAGTTATGTGCATATAGGTAAAGCAACAACATTTTTATTTAGGTTTAAGTTATGTGCATATAGTTGAAGCAGCAACATTTTTATTTAGGTTTACAAGTGGACACCATCGCTATCATGTGTGATAACACAACATCATATGAATCACAATAAGCCTATTTTAATACTCTTACATTAAACACATTGATATTATGCACCATTTTGTTAGAGGATATATGTCATAAGGAGATGTAGACATTCAATTCATTGACATAGAAAATTGGATCTATTGGGCTCTAATTTAATTTCCATTTTCCAAAGGATCCGTACATATAATTTCTTGATCTAACATTTGGGCATTATGGTCATTGTCGCACTGGTAGTTGAAGCATTGCAGTACTAGTTAATACTTGTGAATTTCTTCCATTTTTCTGAGGCATTCCAGTATTACAACAACTAAAAAGAAATTTTTTATTGATATTTAAGATAGTAAAACACTAAAAAATTTACACATAACAACAAGCAAAAGAGGTCATATGGGGAGCAACTCACTTTAGATGAGAAAAGAACAATCCTCGATCTATTTATTTGCACCACACCTTAGTTTCTAATTTCACAACACTTTCTCTATTACACTAAACTACTTTTGGATTATTTTATTTTTATTTTTGAATTATAGCTATTAAAGCCACTAGGTTGTCTTTAGTCTTTAGACATTAAGCAGTATTCATTGATAAAAACATACATGAAAAAATATGAGTCTCTAAAATTTGTGTCAAACCACATGACATCACAAATGACCTATAATACCACTTGACTACCATAAACATGACTGAGTAACTCACCATTAAATCATTGCTAGCCACTTGTTAGCACATGGTATAAAATATACATGTTATCCAACATGCACATAGATATATTATGATCTCTAAAGCTGGAAATAGAATAATTATTACTCTCTTATTATTAGTAACTTAATTTTTATTGACTAGTTTGGAGTTTAATGTAGCTAATATGTTAATTTGTTATACCAAAAAACATGTGAATCCTAGAGCTCATCGAAAGAAAAATCCATCCCTAGAGCAAATCATAGATTAAATATTATAAACCAAATACAACCTCACCTACACTACATTATGAAAGTTTGAGTAGGTTGTTAACCTTATTAAATTGTCCTAAGGCTAACCAAGAGTTGGGGGGGGGGGGGGGGGGGGGGGGGGGTGAATTGCTAATTAAAAATAAATTCTTAGATTTTTAAAAATTATTTATAAAAAATTTTAGCAACGTCCCTTGAGTATGAATTTTTTTTATATATGATTATCTAAAAAGATTTTTTAACCAAAAAAACTGTAAAGTGCAGAAAAATAAAAGTGAACAGAAGAACACCAAATTAATAGTGGTTCAGTACAAACTAGACCTACGTACACTCCTTGGAGACTCCTTCTCTAGGTATTGCACTAATCAAAGTGACTCTCTTTTTTCCCCCACAGTAAGGCGGAGAATCCCTTACAATCTCTCTTCCACCAATATGGTGCAGTAGAGTATTGATGTTTTTTTTTTACCCTCCTTATGAAGGAAAAGAACCTTCGTCCTTTTTCACCCTCCTAGTGAAGGTAGAGTACCACGATAGAATGTTAAAGTTCTTCTCTCAAAAGTCTCCAAAGTATATGGGAAAAAATTTAAAGAAGACAAATAGATCCTCGCTTTGGGAAACCATATGAATTTTTCACTACTCCCCCTCACTTGATCTCTCATACTTCACTCTCACAATCTCTCCCAAACACTCACACTTAATGGCCACTCTCAGGAGAAAATCACAGCAACAGTACTGACTGACAGTTTTATGATATATTATATCGAAAACATAAGAAAAAACATCCAATAAACTATAAATTACAAGTGATCCGACTTAAGATCATACAATACGATCGTGGATCAACTATACGAATAGTTCAAAAATATAGGTACAATCCAGTAAAAATCTTATTTCATATAGTGTTAGTCATCTGTATGAACTAATATCATATAGTATGAATAGTTAAAACAAATCATGTTTCTTTGGTACAAATGAGAATGATCCCAATTTTGTACTCTATTAGTCATCTGTACGAACTAACTTCGTATAGTATGAACATTACAAAAATAAATGAATTTGTTTGGGACAAACTGATATGCACTTGATTTCGTATACTGTTAGTCGTTTGTATGAACTAACTTCATACAATACAAAAAGTAAAAATTTGATTAATTACATTTTGGAGGATAAACAAGGCAAATTGTATAGTATGATTGGAGGTGGTACAGTACAATTAGTTTTAAAATTTTAAGTTTTACTCTCCCCCTCTGCATTTGTGTGCATGATTATCTAATTATAATCACACTCTCTTAAACTAAAAAAAAAATAAAAAATAATAATTTATATACTTCATTACATGAAATCCTAATATATTATGTCTTGAAATCTTCAACAGTCTGGAATATGACTTTTCTAAAATATTAGTATATATAAACATAAAATAGAAAATGTCCAGTACATGCTTGGAGAAATAATAAAATTAATAGAAAAGTAATATTTTGTTATCATCAAAAATCACATTCTCAATCTGGATTCTTGAGTTGCAACATTCTCTCCCTTTTTTATGATGGTAAAAATAATTATTATTTGAGTCACAAATAATGTTATTTTCTCCTAAACTCCCAATCAATGAAGTTAAACATAAAAAACATTTGGAAACAATAAATCATCCCTCTTTTTTATTTTGGTTTTAGAGAGAAACACAAAACAAGCTAGTACGACATGAATAACAAAACACACACACACACACACACACACACACACACACACACACACACAAGAAAACTAAAACCATAAGCATGCTCTCCCTGAGAACATTATGTCATAGAACATAAAATATAAAATCTAAATAAAATTAAAATAAATGAATAAAAAATAAAAAATACAAAGCCAAAAACATAAAAAGCACAAAACCAAAAACATAAAAATACAAAACACACACCAAAACACAAACCAGAAGGCTTCAAAAAAATACAACAAATAATAACCTACCCCTTGTTTAACATCATCAAAAAAAATTCATGAAAAACAATTTCTATAGATAAATCTAATAGATGACAAAGAAGAGAATTTTAACCTATTTGCATAGACAACATTAAAGTTCTAATTGAAAAAGAAAGTCTCAAATTTTAAATCAAAGTAATTTAGATAAGAAAAGTTGAACATGTCATAGTTCGCTCTACAAAATAGAATCAAATAGAGTAATCATCAAAAAATTAATTAAATTGAATTCTTATAGTTTCAAATTCAATAGTTGAAATTATTATTTAATGCAAGGATTTTTTTAAAAACCAAAGAGATAGAGGAAAGAACTAAATATAGTGTGAGCTCATTTTATGCCTCTTAACCAATAAGAATTATTTGAGAGGTGAACATTATACATCTTTTTATTTTGGGCTCATTTTGTGCCGCTTTTTAAATTAGGTAAACATTGCGCATCTTTTCATGTTGGGATCATTTTGTGTCTCTTTCAAATTTGGCACACTCTATACATCTTTTGACATTTCATTCTTTCCACAACCTAACTCAGTATGTCTTAACTTGTGTGATTATCTTCTTAATAAAGAAATAAACTTTCTCGTATAAAGAAGAATAATCTACAAAACAAAATCCTATTGTTAAGAATAAGATCAACACATTGAATAAAAAAAATAGAAGAAAAATATAAGCTACCAATTTTGTAACAATTATAACTATAAGGTACAATTTTGTTAGAACATTGAAATGCTATTATTATCTAAATCTAATTTGTAAGTTGATTCAAATTTTACGAAGAGAAAACCAATTTTGCTAGGTACTTTAGTTATAGTGTAAGATATTTTAAAATTTTCTCTTAAATCAATATTAGTAATTTGAATAATAGAAACTCAAAGACAATTTAAGTGAATTAAAAGCAATGCAAAGACAAGCATTTCATTACCAACATAGAATGCAAATACAACTTGATACAAAAATGCAAAACATCTCAATCCATCATATAAATACTAAAGAGAAACAAAACATACATCAACTGCAATAGAAAATAAAAATAAAAAAAGATGGAGAATCTTGATCTGGAGGTGGCCAAGGAGGAGAGAACATCGTAAAGTAACTATTAATGGTCACTACTTGAGTGTTGATAGAATCGAATTACCTTTTGATCAAACCCATATCCTCATTATATCTTGCATCTTACTTGTCTAAGTGAGTCTCAATATGATCAAATTATAGATCAAAATGAGCCTCAAGTTGATCAAAACATTGGACCATTTCTTGATAAAATTAATGACTAGGTCCAGGAGTAGGTGAGGTGCAGGAGCTTCTCCTTCTCCAATTTCATTTCCTAAATCCCCTTGATCTCAGTGAAATAGAGAACGGAAGGAAGCATCAGTGAAATAGATTGAAAGATGAGTAGGTGGATCAGGATGATTTAAGTTGTATTTCTTTTCAAGCACATATGCAACCAAATGTCCTAAAACCACATTCTTCTTCCTTCTAGTGGTAGGAAGTCTAATATCAATAAGATTATTGATGTAGTCTAGAATCAACTGAGCTTCATCAATTGACATTATAAGATATGTGATAATAGAAAGCAAGGGAGTAAGATTGATATCATCACCATCTTTAGGAATAATGGATGTTCTTAAAAAATGTTGGATGATACTTACATTTTGGTTTAAAGTATGTACACGAGATTGTCGATAAATTGAAGGTACACCTCTAAGAGTTTAATTTATGATAGGCCAGTCAAAATCATCTCTAAAATTCATAGTGTGTGCCCTCACCCCTTCAGTTTTAAGATGTAGGAAAGTATCTAAAACATCCTTAGCAATCTCTACCCTCTCTTTAAACACATATGAAGACATCTTGGTATGATTCTCCCTTATTCTCATATTAGCAAGGAAATGGTATGCATAGATTAAGGTGAGAATTAAAGAAAATTGAGTAGAATAAAAAAGAGGCATTACAGAAAAGTTAATATCTTCTTTGATAAGAAGACGAGATGGAATAATTTTGGCCTCAAAGAAATGGTGGTAGGCTTCTTCATTTTCTTTAGAAAGGAAGTTATCATCTAGTTGATTAGAACGAGTAGAAGAGCCTCTGGAATGACAAACCCGCTTGCTGCTACTGCTTTCCATTTGAAGAGTTTTGAACACAAGATGATTTGTGATTGAAAGATGATGTGAAGAAAACTCAATGAATACCTTTCAATTTAAAGAAATTGGGATGATCATACATTATCACACTAGGTTCCTATGTATGATTCAGAGATTTTATTTGGGACAAAATGATTTTCATATATACAAATGAAAATGGCAAAAAATGAAACGACTTTTCATAAACTGCCATTCCTGATGAGTCATTTCATATGAATTTCTGACCAAAATGATCGTACAGATGACTAGGTGTTTGTCCGAGATTATCTAACAATAATGATTATACTATGGTAGTTAGGTTCATCCACATGCATGTTGACAACAGGATCATAAAGATGAAAAGTTGTTCATCTGGGACGATCTTCGAAAAATAAGTGCACTTCAAATTCCCTCCATATTCATACAAATGAAAAATGAACAGTTTATATTGTGCATTAATGTATTTGTACAGTACAATATGTTTATAAAAACACATTTTTGTCTTACAAACTTTGAAAAAATAACATGTAAAGTCTAGTGATTTTGTACAATACAAAAGTGGTTCGTATAGTACAACTGGGAAATTAATTTTTAGATTTTCATATGATAATCATGATTCTTTTCTAAAAATAAGTCAATCAATATCCATAAGACACACACAAAAAAAATGCAAAAGAGAAATCAAACCCAAAATAGAGAAAAAAGTAAAATAATCAATCAAAGACAAATCAGAAACAATAAACAAAACATAAACATCACAAATGGAATTTGTGGAATTTTAAATCTTAAGCATGAATATAAATAACATCAAATCTGAATCTTAGGGGGTTAATGTTTCAAAAGCAAGTGGTTTTACGAAAATGTCTGTAAGTTGATTTTTAGTAGTTACATGATGTAGCTCAATTTCTCCATTAGTGACTTGGAGTCTATTAAAATGATGTCTTATATCTATATGCTTGATTCTAGAAGTGTTGAATAAGATTCTTTGAAATGCATATGACACTTGTATTATCCTAGAAAATTAGAATAATACCAATTAAAAATCCTAAATCCATAAGTTATTATCTTAACCAAAGAACCTGTGCCACATAAAACATAAGGCAATATATTATGCTTCAGTAATAGAAAGGGCTACTACATTTTATTTTATGCTAGACCAAGAGCCTAAAGATTTTCCAATAAATTGATAAGTTCTAGAAGTACTTTTTTAATCAACCTTAAACCCTACAAAATCTGAATCAGAATATCCAATGATATTAAAATAAGAGTTGTGCCTAGGATACCATATCCCTAAGTTTTGAGTTCCCAAGAGATATTTAAGAATTCTTTTTATTGTAGTCAAATGGGATTCTTTTGGATTATCTTGAAATCTAGCATAAATATAAATACTAAACATGATATATGGTCTACTAGTAATTAAATAAAGTAATGATCTAATTATTCCTCTAAATTTATTTTGATCAACATATTTTTTTTTAGAGTCCTTATCCAACTCCAGTGAGGAACTCATTCGAGTACTTCTACTTTATGATAAAATCAAAAAAGTAACTCAAGTCTCCCATTAGGCTCATTTTAAATTCTCTACTCATTATTTTTAAAAAATCATCACAAAGATTTTTATTAGGGGATCCAAATAAGAAATCATCAATATATATTTGAACAATGAGTATATCATCTCCTACTCTTTTTAAGAAGAGGGTGGTGTCCACGCTTTCTTTAATAAATGATCTTTCTAGTAGAAACGTGCTTAGCCTTTCATATCATGCCCTAGTTGTCTTTTTCAATTTAAACATATATTTAGGGAATTGTGAATTTTCAAAAGCTAGAGGTTACACAACATAAACATACTCTTGTATCACCCCATTGACAAAAACACTTTTAACATCCATTTCAAATAATTTAAAACCCTTAAAATATGAAAAGGGTAGAAGCACCCTTATCATTTCAAGTTTAGCTATGTGGTCAAATATTTCCTCAAAATTAATTCCTTCTATTTGATTGCACCCCTTAGTAACTAATCTTGCTTTATTTTTAACCACTACACTTGAATCATTTATCTTGTTTTGGAAAACCCACTTAGTTCCAATAGGATTTTAATTTTTAAGTCTTTCAATTAACTCCCAAACATCATTTTTATTAAATTAATTCAATTCTTTCTGCATTGCCAAAATCTAAAATTCATTTGAAAGTGCATGATTTATATTAGTGGGTTTGATCATTAAAATAAATGCTGAGTGGTTCACTTCTATGCTAAGTCTATGCCAAGTCCTAACACCTTCACTCGGGTCTCTTAAAATCAATTTTTTAGGATGACTCTTAGGATATTCCCATTCTATAGGCAATACATTTTCTATTTCAACTTTGTTTTTTAAGATTTGCATTTTCAATTGCATTGGTTATTGATTCAAGAACTTCTTCTTCCAACTTCGACCTTCTAGAAATATTATATTCATAAAAAATTAAATGAGCGGTCTCCTCAACTACAAATTCTTTTTTATTAAAAACTCTATAGGATTTACTAACACTTGAAAATCGCAAAAAAATTGCTTCATTAGATTTAGGATTAAATTTTCCTAAAAGATTTTTACTATTGTTATGAATAAACATCTTATATCCAAAGACATATAGATATGAAAGGTTGGGTGTTCTTCTCTTAAGAAGTTCATAGGATGTATTGTTCAACTTAGATATAATATTCACCCTATTCAAAACATAACAAGCAGTACTAACAGCTTCTGCCCAAAAATATTTTGCAAGTGAATATCAGTTAATATGGCTTTAGCAGCTTCTATTAAAGTTCTATTCTTCCTTTCAATAATCCCATTCTGTTGACGGGTCCTAGAAGCTGAAAGGTTATGATCTATTCCTTACTCTTTATAATAAATTTCATATTTTTCATATTTAAATTCTCCACTATGATCACTTTAAACTGAAAGAATTTCACAATCTAACTTTCTTTGAATACATGTAGAAATTTTTTTAAATTCATCAAATTATTCACTCTTATATGATAAGAATCTAATCCATGTGAATCTTAAATAATCATCAACAATTACATACCTCAAAACTTTATCAACTAAACGTATAATGCTAACCGTTCCAAAAAGATCTATGTGTATGACTTTTAGTGGTTTGTTAGTTCTAAGATCCTTAATTAAAAGAAAGGAGGACTTGACTTGTTTTCATAATTGACATGCATCACACAAGTGATCTTTAATGAAGTCTAATTTGGATATACCTCTAAAAATTTATTTATAAGTAATCTTCTTAAGATTTTTCATACTCGCATGATAAAGTCTTCTATGCCATAACCAAGATTTACCAATGATAGTTTTGAGAGAAAAAACATTAGAAGATTTAACATAATTTAAATCAAGCATGTATATATTATTTATTCTATTTCCATGCAACATATCAACTCCATTTTGGCTTTTAATGCAGCTTGTAGATAAATATTTAATATTAAAACAACTATTATAGAGTTAACTAATACTTAACAAGTTATGTTTTAAGTCTTCAACCAATAAAACATTTTCAATAAAGAAATTGTTCTTATTATCAATCATACTTGTACCTACCACTCTCCTAGTGATATTATCTTTTAGTGTCACTTTGCCTCCAGCCCTTGCCTCCAGTTTTATGAATTGAGTTGTATCTCTAGTCATATGTTTCAAACATCTGCTATCCATGTACCAACTTCTCTCACGAGGGCTTATAAGAGAGCCATTCTACAAAATTATCAAACGTTAGACTTGAAAACCGAAATAAATTTAGGTTTACTACTTGAAAATGATTATCAAGGAACATATTTGATATGCTGTGATTTATGCATCTTAGGTCTCCACACTAGATATGTTCTACTATAAGTTATACAAGTGTGGAAAATATGTCCTATTATACCACATGAAAATCATTTAACACAAGAAAAAGGATTTACCAAACTATGTGAGTTATAATGTCTTTTTCTAGATTTTGAAATTATATATTTCTTATCAAGATTATAAAATTGTTTTAGTGTGGGAGGTGTCTTATTTTCTTCAAATGTTTTCAATTTTTCCTTAAGATATGAGTTTTCACTTTCTAAAACTAAATTTTCAACTTTCAACTCATGTACTCTTTGATCTGCTTCAGCTATAAACACTTAAAATCATTCTCAAGATTAATATATGATGTTTCTAATAAATCATGTTTCTTATTCAAATTATCAAATTCATCCAACAAGGACATGCGATCACTATCTATAGATGCATGATCTTTCCTAAGATTTTCATATTCTTTTTATAAATTTGAATGCTCGAGGTTAAGATTACCATGTAATTTTTAATCTTCCTATATGAATTATGAATTTTCTTTGGAACTTCAAATAACTCATCATAGGATAAGTCGCATATCTCCTCTTAATTTGAACGATTAAGTTTATCTTCCATTAAGCACAAGTTATTGACTTCCTCTTCTGCTTCTATTTCTGAGGAGTCAAAAGCAGAGTCAGCCCAAAAAGCACTTTGGACTCTTCTCTTGCCATTCCTAAAATTAGTTTTCTCCTCAATTTCACCTTGTTAGGATTAGATTTGTGATTTGGGCAATATATTTTTATATGTACAGGCTTCCTACATTCATAACAAAAGACTTCATTTGAAACGTTTGCATTCATATTGAACTTACCTTTGTTCCAATGCTGACATCTCCATTACTTTTATTTAATGAAACTTTTGAGCTTCCTAGTCATGAGTGCAATATCTTCTTCGTCCTCAAGCATTGATTGATCACTTTCTAAATCATCCACTTTTAAAGCAATATTCTTCTCTTTTCGCTTGTCACTTGTATCAATCTGTCTTTGATTCACTCATTTCTCTTAAGTAATTAATGATCCTAGTAGATTATCAATAGAATATACATTCAGATCTTTTGACTCTATTATGACAGTTATCTTTGCATCATAATTAGTAGGTAAATAATGTAGGATTTTATTAACCTTTTATGAATTAGTTAGTTCTCTACCTAAAGCATAAAATAAGGTAACAATCTAAGTAAAATGTGTATACATATAAAAAATTGACTCATTTGGTTTCATGTAAAATAGTTCGTAGTCATATAATAAAATGTTCAACCTGTATTTTTTAACCTCATATGTCCCTTCAAAAGTTATACAAAGTCTATCATAGATTTCGTTTTCAGTTTTACAAGTAAAAACATGCATATAGTCTTCTGATTTCAATGCACAAAAAAAACTATTTAAATATTTTGCTTTTAGCTGTGCTAAATCTTTTTCTTCTAATGTCCGATCAGTGAATGTTGTTTTAACTCAAATGCAATCAACAAGTCTAGTGGGTATAGTGTAACCTTCATGTACTAATATTCACATGAAATAGTCAAGTGATTACATAAAAGTAGACATATGAGTTTTTTAAAAATTGAAAGGGATATTATCAAATAAAGGTGGTCTAATGATAGAGTATCCTTCAGGAGTGTTCCAATTTCCAAAGTAGCTATGATCATTTTTTCAAAAAGTTATCTAAACCTTAATTTTTGAAAAAGGCTCTAATATCACTTGACAGTATGAGTAGGTTGGGGTGAATTTGTAATTAAAAAAAAATTCTTTGATTTCTAAAAAATGTATATAGAAAATTTTAGTAACAATCCTTGAGTATGAAGTTGTTTTAGATATGATTTTCTCAAAAGAATTTTCAACCAAAAAATTGTAAAGTGAAGAAAATTAAATGCAAAAAATAAAAGTAAATAGAAAGACATCAAATTTATGGTGGCTCAGTCCAAACTAGACCTACGTCCATTCCTTGGAGACTCATTCTTCTGGTATTGCATTAAATCAAAGTGACTTTTTTTTTGCCCCGACAACAAGGCGGAGATGCCCTTACAAACTCTCTTCCACCAACCCGATGTGGCAGAGTACTAACATCCTTTTTCACCCTCTTGGTGAAGGTAGAGAACCTTCATCCTTTCTCACACTCTTGGTGATGGCATAGAACTTTCATCCTTTTTCACAGATTACGTCGATATAATATTTAAGATCTTCTCTCAAAAGCCTTCAAAGGAGATGGGTAGAAATTTAAAGAAGACAGAGATCCTCTCTTTAGGCAACCTTATAAATTCCTCATAACTCCCCCTCACTTGATCCCTCATACTTCACTCTCATAAACTCTCCCAAACACTCATACCCAATGGCCATTGTTAAGTAAAAATCATAACAAAGGTATTGACTAATAGTTTTAGGAAATATTATACAGAAAACACAAAAAATTGAAAATTATAAGTGAACTGACTTAAGATCATCCAGTATGATCGTGGATCATCTGTATAAATAGTTCAAAAATCCAAGTATGATCCTGTACAAATGTTATTTCATACACTGTAAGTCGTCTATATGAAATAACATCATACTGTACAAACATATCAAAACTAAATGTTTTTTTTTGGTATGAGATGGTTCGAACATTAGTTTGTACACTGTCAGTCATCTATAAGAACTAATATCATACAATATAAATAGTTAAAACAAATCATGTTTCATTAGTACAAACATGGATGATCCCAATTTCGTACACTATTAGTCATCTGTAAGAATTAACTTCATACAATACGAACAATAAAAAAATAAATGAATTTTTTGGGGATGAATTGGTACGCACCCAATTTTGTACACTGTCAGTTATATTTACGAACTAACTTCATACAATACAAACAATACAAAAATACAAGTTATGATTTGATTAACAGTATTTTGGAGGATAAATAAGACAAATTGTATAGTACGATTAGAGGTCATACAATATGATTAATTTTAAATTTTAAGTTTTGACTCTCTTTCCCTTTGTGTGCGTGTATAGTTATCCAATTACGATCACTCTCTGAGACTCAAAAAAAAATAAAAAATAATAATTTACAATCTTCATTACATAAATTTCTAATCTATTTCATTTTGAAGTCTTCAGCAGTTTGGAGTATTATTTTCCTAAAATATTAGTACACACAAACATAAAATAAAAAATGTCTAGTACATGCTCAGAGAATTAATAAAATTAACATAATAATAATATTTTGTTATCATCAAAAATCATATTCTCAATATGGATTATCGAGTTGCAATACATTACTCAACCACCTACCCTCTTACTACATAAATAATATTTTTTAAATTTTATATCATGAGAGATGTCAACCAAGATAATATATAGCTGAGTAATTAGCATAAGTAGAAGGGGGACAACTACCTCAACCCCTTCCTCAAGCATATTAGTACCCATAGCTTGCTTTGATGGACCACTTTGAATGATTCAACCTTAAAATGGATGATCATATCTAATGGTCAAATTGGCAATGGGAGGAGATGCAGTGCTTGTGTGAGGAAGATCACTCTTAGTTCTAAGAATAATTTTTTTCCTTTATAATTACTTTCAGCCACCACTGCCACCATCTAATCAGGGAATCTCAAACATCTGATTTTATTGTTTTCAACTGTGTTGTCTATATTATGTTATGTTTATTTTTTTCTAATGTTGGTGTCTTTGGTATTTTTTGTTTCTTTATGTTTCCTTATTTTTTCTCCTTTTTTAGATTTCAGAAGGAGGTGAAGATTTTTAGTTTGGTTGAGTAAAAATTATATTCTTTTTAATGTTAATAAAAATATGTATAGCACTTTTTATCAATTTTCATATCATATTTTATAGGAAGCACAAAATGAGGGGAGAAAAATAAAATTGATATAATATTTAAAGTAATATATATCAGGAATATTTATCATCATAAAAAATATGGATATTGTTTAACCCCATGAGCTTAGAGTACACACTGTGGTTTTAATGATCTCAAGCATTACCAATCATGCTATTGCAACTTGTAGTTAAGTGCGCAAGGTTTTTCAATTAAACTAATATTTGAGGTAAAAATATCTAGCATACAAGAGATTAAACTAGTAGGAGAAATTGGTTGAGCTATAAAATTTACAAATTTAAGGTCATCAAGGATGAAGGAAGTTAAAGAAATTGAATTTATCAAATTATAATTTTTTTTTTATTTTATTCCTTCTTGTACATGATTAAATTGGACATAATAACCTGGAACTCACACATAAGAGTGCAAAAACATTAGGGATATAAAAATATGAATGCTAATTAAAGTATTTAGTTTTCGATAAATCTTATTATATGATTTATGTTATATTGTACGGTGTTTCTGTGGCAATGTTTTAAAATTAGAAAATCAAATGAAATTAATTAACATAAAATTTAAATTTAAACTTTAAATAATGAATCACACCATATGATTTCTATCATCCTATACTATATATTATTTGAAATTTAGATCATATGTTTTCTATATTTAAAAAATAAGTAAATTGAAATTTTGAATAGCTTGTTTAGTACAAATTTAATTCATATTTGATGAATATTAAATCATTGGTTAAATATTTACCTATTTTAGGATATGAAATCAAGGAGCTAAATCAAAGTATATTATCCATATCATATAAGTCAAATAAATAGAGAGCTAGTTTAGAGGATGTAAAGTCCATATAGGTTATTAAACCTACGTAAATGTTCCAAGGCTAACCGAGAGGGGGGGGGGGGGGGGGGGGGTGAATCGGTATTTTAAAAATTTATCTTGGATATTAAAGAAAATTAATTTTTATATGTTTTCAAAAATAAATTTTCAACCACAAAATATAAAATTTTAAAAAATAAAAGTGCGAAAATAAAAATGAACACAAAGATTTATAGTGATTCAATCCAACAAGACCTATGTCCACTCACTGAAGACTCCCTCTTCAAGTATTGTACTATTACCAAAGTGACTCTCCTTTTTCCCTCACAGCAAGACGGAGAAGCATTTACAGTTTTCCTCTCTTCCAATAATCCCCAGTGTGGCAGAGTACCATTCTGCTTTCACAACCTCCAAGTGTCGGTAGAGTACCGTTATCCTTTTACACCCTCCAAGTGTCAGTAGAGTACCGTCATCCTTTCACACCCTTGATGTGCCAACAGAGTATCGTCATCATTTCATACCCTTTAAGTGTCGGTATAGTACATCATCCTTTCACACCCTCCAAGTATCGATAGAGTACTGGATATTTTTCAAAGATCTTCTCTCGAGCAACTAGAGAGAAGAAAGGAAGCGAAGTAATTAAAACATTAAAGAGATTCTTATCTTTGAGTAATCTTATGAACCCTTCACACTCCACTTATAAGAACTCTCTCTCAAACACTCTCTTAGAATACTCTTTCACTTGCACTCAAATAAATCACAAAGAATAACGCTTTCAAGTCAGTTTCTAAGGACTTTTTATATGAGAAATATGAAAAACCATCCAAAAAACTAAAAATTGCCATTTTTGGCAAGTACGATTGTGATTCATACATACGAATAATTTAAAAACTTCTATGTATAAACATGTATAAAATATTTTTGTACATGATAATCATCCAGTATGAACCATGTTCGTAGTATACAAACTATTAAGAAAATTTTATTAGTTCATCGGGATGAAAAGATACCCCACATTTTTGTACTCTGGACATCATTTGTATGAACAAGGCATCGTATAGTACGATGAGTTCAGAGAAATTTTGAGTTTGTCAGGACAAAAAGAGACCCATTCTTTTCGTACTCTGGATGTCATCTGTACGAATAATGTATCGTATAATATAATTAGTTAAGAAAAAAGTTGAATTCATCAGGACAAAAAGAGACCCTTTCTTTTCATACTATGCATATCGTCTATACGAAGGTCACTCCATATAGTACGATTAGTTCTAAAAAAAATTAAAGATCATCGGGAGGAATAAAGATGTATCTATTTCATACTCTTGACATCTTCTATATAAAGAACTCTTCATATAGTATGATCAATTCACTACAGAAAAACACGCTATTACCGGCGTACAAGATCCGCCGGTAACACATAAAATCTGACGAAATTCCTTGGTTTCCTGCGTATTTCTGTCGAATTTTGGTGCGCCGGTTTGGCGCGCGTCGATAAATGTCTACCGACGTTTATAATGCGCTGGAAAATATTCCGACGCACTTTCTAATGCATTACCAGCTCAAAATATGCTAAAAACTGACAATTTTCAATCGAAAATTCTAACGACTAAGGCGTCGGTAGTTTACGTCGTATGGATCCGACAGAAACTACCGGCGCATAGACTGTCGTAGGTTTGCCGTAAATAAGTAACGACTTATTTCCGGCGCAAAATTGGCGTCAGACATTTACGGCGTCTTATCGGCCGTAAAGTGCGCCGGTAATTTCCAGCGTACACAAAAATGCCGGCATGATTGATCCGATTGAGAATGTCCATGACTAAAGCAAAAAAGATTTAGACTTGAGGCTGATCCTTTATGTAATCCAGACATAATAGGAAAATACTTGGTCAAACCACCTTGTGTATGAACACAAGTAATACCTCATGCATATATATCTTTAATGTTTTGAATACAAACATTATTAGCTCCTTTTTTTCAAGAAGTCTATATAGCTCATCTCTTGAAACTTTATCATATGCTTTCTCTAAATCAATAAATATCAAATGCAGATCATCCTTATTCCTTTTATATTTCTCCATCCAAATCTCTAAATAAATGTACAACTTCCATAGTAGACCTACTGAGCATGAATCCAAATTGATTTTGAAAAATTTAGAAACAAAAAACATTGAATTTAAGCGTTATTAACAATTTAACTTCCATAGTATACTACAACGGCTAACTTCCATAGTAGACTACAAAGTTCATTAAAATCACTATAGTAAAGAACCAAAATATGAAATGCTTCTACAAAGTTCATACAAAGCATCGTTGCCTTGGTACCCAAGGCAACCTTCAAATTCGAGAAAGTAAAAAGTAGACCTAAATATACCTAATTCTCTTATTTGTCCATCAAACCTTCTAAAAAAATGTATGGCTTTCCATAATAGATCGACCCAGCATGAATCCAAAGAAATTAGAAAAAAAAACTCACAACGACGTACGGGCAAACGCTGGTTTTAAGTTGTTGAGTTTAAAAGGCCGGCGTATTATCCGCCGGTAATTGCGCCTGTAACTTTTTCGCTGTAAAGTACGCCAAAAAAATTAAAATGCTGGTATATTTCGACGTATGTACCGGCACAATATACATTGGTACCTTTCCGGCGTCGTTTGTGCTGGAAAGAATGCCATAAATTTTCCTTCGCACTATGCGCCGCTGCAGGCGCCGTGTGTTTCGACGCAACCATTTTCGCCGGTAATCGCGTGTTTTCCCGTAGTGCAATACTTAGAAATACTTTTTCTACAGTTCATTTAACTATTCGTTGGAGGAAATAACTGAATAAATCATCCCGTAAGAAATGAATTCATTTAGTACAATAAGTTTAAAAAATTACAAATTTTAAACACTCTCCAATGTGTGTGGTCACATTTACTTAATTATAATCACACTCGCTCATACTCAATAAAATAAAAAATATAGAGTACATTTATAATGAACCCTATAGTCTAATTTGAAGTCATCAATAATCTGGAGTATGATTTCTCTGAAATGTTAGTACACACAAACAACAAAAGCAATATATCTAAAATATGTTAGGAGAAATTATAATTAAAACAATAATATTTGGAATAATAAAAAACACACATGTTGTAATAATCTCAACAATAAAAAAACTAAGTTGCAATAATCTCAACAATCTCCCATTTTTTTATGATGAAAACATAATTATTATTTAAATTAACATTTATACCATAAATTTCTCCTTAGCTCCCCCTAAATAAATAAACATATTTAAATATAATGATTTTCCATGAAGATCAAAATAACAAAAAATTTTATTTATATTATTATTATTATTATTATTTAAAAAAAGAATAAAATACACAAAGCCCTAAAAAAACAAAAACTAATAAAAAAATAAAAACAATACAAAAACACACAGAAAAAACATTAACATAAACACAATAATACACAAACAAGCAGGAAAATAAACACAAATAATAATAATTTTCCCCCTTTTTGACAACAACAAAAAAGGAAAAAAGAAATTGAAATGAAAGATGTCAAATGATAAATCAAAAGTATTGACCTTGAAAATTATTGTAAAATAATTGCAAAAACAAAATCAATTGCACGGGATGAAAAAGAAATACTCAAAATTTTTAAATTGAAGAAAAAGTTATATTAGAAATGTTAGCCAAGATCATAATGCATCCTAGACAAATTAAATACGGATGATGGTTGCAAAAATGATGAAATGAAGATTATTTGACTTCAATTTTAATATAAAATATAATTGAAAATTAGATTGATTTGAATTAGAGATTAAATGATAGGGGAAAGAACACAATGAAGAAATTTTTCAATTAGCCACATTGCACATCTTTTCAAATATGTGTGGCACACTTTGTGTAATTTTTTTTACTTGGGCTAATTTTGTTCCTCTTTTTACTTTGCAAACCATTGTGCAAACTTTTGATTTTGCAAACATTGTGTATTTCTTTTGTTATACATTTTGAGTCTTTCCAAAATCAGTAATGTAAAAATAAACTTTTCTAATAACAATAATAATCATATTGTAAAAGAAAATAATGAAAATTAGAACATCAAAATTGCAATAATTATATTCTAGTTATGTTTGCCTAAAAGATGTAAAATTGATCTTCTTTACTAAATCAAGTTATAATTTAATTTAAATTTTTGAAAAATTATATTTTTTAATGAAACTAAATTTATAATGCAAGTTAATTTATAGCATATTTTTAGATCAAATACAAACAATTTTTCATATAGACATACTAACTTTTCAAAATAAAAAATGAAAATAAGTTTGCAAAACATAACATTTTTCATTGGTATCAAAAAGATTTAATATATTCAGTACAATGATATCAATTAATAACACTTCAAATAACACACATAGTCGTCACATTGATAAACTAAACAAATACACACAATAATTTGAAAATACCAAATATCAACAGAAAGAAAATATAACAACACATCACAAGAGAAAGACTGATAGAAGAAAAATCATAAAAGTACAATAAAAACTCAGAGGGGCCCTGATCCAGAGGAGGTGGCTGATTAAATACTGAAAAATAGCTATTCATCATAACTACATTTGTATTTACCATGCCAAGCTGACCACAGATCCACCCCATATCCTCCTAGTACCTTGCATCCTGCTGATTTAAACATGTCTCAATTTGATTAAAATGTTGATCAAAGTAAGTTTCTATACAAACAAAATGCTGGACCAACTCTTGAAAGTAGGGCTGATCAGGTCCAGGTGCAGATTCTACAGCTCCCCCTTCTTATTCAGAATCATCACTAGAACTATAGTCTCTCCCAAATAAAGATAAAAAGAAGCATCAGTAAAATAGATTAGCAATTCAGTGGGAGGATCAGGATGAAGAATGGGGTTCTTTTTGTCTAAAATAAATGTCACTAAGTATCCTAGAGCAATATTCTTCTTCCTCTTATGATGAGGAAGCCCAATTTCAAATATATGAAAAATTTTATCTATGATGAGTTGGGCCTCATCAAAAGGCTATCCAGTCATGATTAAATATTTGATGGTGGATAGGAGAGGAGATATATTTATACGATAACCAGCCTTTGGAATGATTGAAGTTCTTAAGACATGTTAGATGATCCAGGCATTTTGGTTCAATGTGGAGACTCTTGCTAAGTGACATACTTAAGTTACACCTCTAAGAGTTTTGTTAATCTCAGACCAATCATATTAAGATTTAGAGGTCAAGGTGTGAGCTCTAGTGCCATGAGTCCTTAAATGAAAAAAAAAGTTCATAAATCTTCCTTTATGATTTTGACTTATTATTTTTGGACAAAAGAGGTTATCTTAGTTTTATCCTAACCGAACCTCATGTTATCCATTGAATCTTCATGAGACAAATTCTCAAGAGGATGTCCTTAAAGTGGTGAGAGAGAGAAACTCCCATTTTTTTAGAGAGAGAAAGCTGTCTTCTTGGTTTTTGAATTTGATCTTTCGCGGGTTCTCCGCGACCGGAGGTGGCGGCAGTTATTGATCGCCGGCGTTCATCCTGATGAACGACCTGCGACCTATGGGGTATGTACGTCCAAGTGGTAGAGGTTCGAATGGAATCATCTTTAAAGAAGGTGTGGTGAACCATCGGCGAGCAGCCCCTGTTGAAGGTAAGGGAAAGAGCGTGTTGGTTGAAAATGCAGTTGGGAAGAAGATTATTGGTGGAGGTCTGAATCCAGGTGCTGCGATTTTTGAATCGTCGGCAACGGAAGACTTGATTCTTCGTGTGAACAATTTCTCTGGGGTTCTTGAGACATTTAAGGGACGGAAGATTTATGAGGACCTTTCGTCGGTGGAGGTTCTAAACAAGGATATCTCGGCTAAAGAAGGACCTGTAGAGATGAAGTTGCAAAATAATAAGAGCAATGAAATAGTTGATGCTTGGTCGAAGCCAAAGCCATTCAAAATTTTGTTTGATAAGAACAAAGTTGAATTTTCAGAAGATGGAATTACTGTGAAGCTTAATGCTGATTTGGAAGCAAGGAATTCGCAGATTTTGAAGAACTCAGTGGTGATCAAAGTGCTGGGTAACAATGTGTCTTTTTCGATTTGTAGCATCGAATTGAGAAAACAATGGAACAGGTTTGGAAGTTTCCATTTAACCTCGATTGGTATGGACTGGATCTTATGTTCATTTCAGTCGAGTGAAGTGGTTGATGAAGTCCTGAATGGAGGACCCTGGTACGTAAACAGATTTATTGTTGGAATGGATAAATGGTCGGCTGCATTTGATCCAAACATGTTTAAAGGAATCTCGGCACCAGTTTGGGTTAGATTTCCATGTTTACTGTTGTACTGCTGAGATGAGGATAATATCGCGAGGATTGCTTCTTGTCTGGGAACGCCATTGTATATCGATGGCAACACATTTCGTTGGAGCAAACGAGAATTTGCTCGAGTCTGTGTAAGGATTGATTTGGAGAAGAAGCTGTTGAATGGTGTGTGGGTGGATGGCTCCGCTGGAAGATTCTTTCAACGGGTTGAATACAAAAAAGTTGATCTGCTCTGTTATCAATGTGGTAGAGTCGGTCACAACAGAGAATTATGCCCAGAAAATGTATCCATTGGAATACAAAATCAATCGTTGAAGGAGAAGGAAGTTGGCAAGGAAATCGGTGAGAAGAATGTGCAGGAAACCAAATCCTCAGTGTTTAATTCTTAATATGGACCCTGGATCCATGTTCACTTTAAAGATAGAAGATACAACAGGGGAAACGTTGTTAAGAAGGGGTTGAATAATGCTAAACTCGACATATCTATCAGGGAAGATAACAACCGAAATAATAATACAAATGTTGATAAAAAAAGTATGGTGAATAAGAAGGATAGTGTGGATACTAATGATGTCCTGGCTTTAGACAGTAAAGATGTTAGAAACGCCATCGGAAAGGAAAAATCGGAGACTGCTGGTATCAACAGATTTGTTGTTCTCAGTGAGGATCCTAAAGAAGCAGGTATGGTAGAGAAGGCTAATGATATCAAAAATATAGAAAATGATAGGGAATGTAATGAAGATGATATCATTCACAGTGAATTGTCTGTTTCTGGTGCTGCTGTCAAGGTAAAGTTGGCTAAAGAGTTGAAATCACTTGGACCTGTGAATATGGAAAATAAGAAGAAAAAGAGGTTTGATAGATTGAACCCCAAGAGTGGGGAGAGATCAATTACACATTTTTAATGTCCTCAATTCTTTTTTGGAATTGTAGGGGGGCAAGGAAAAAAGAAGCCTCCTTATACTTGAAGGAAATTGTTAGAGATCATAGTATTTTTTTCATTGGGCTTATGCAAACAAAATTGGCTAGCATTGATAGAAAGCACATTGACTACTTGATTGGGAAAGATTGGGAGTACTTTCATCATCCTACTGAGGGTACTTCAGGAGGTATTATGGTTCTATGGAAGAGGAATATGGTGTCTTTTGACATAAGGGAGACATCTTCACAAGCTATTGTTGGTAGTCTCTCGGTTCCTAACTTGGGAATTTTGAGAATTGCCACGGTGTATGGAAGCCGAAATTGTAAGGAAAGGGAAAGTTTATGGAAACTACTCAATGATTGTATGGAGATTACAATTCCTTCTATTATTGGAGGGGATTTTAATTGCATTTTTAACAAGGAGGAGAAAAGAGGAGGCAAGAGGTTCTTATTTTCTAAAGGACCAAGGGAAATGAAAAGTTTTATGGTAAATTCCGATTTCCATGACATTGGTAGTATGGGCCCAAGGTTCACTTGGTGTAATAACAAAGAGGGAACCTCTCGGATCTGGGAAAGATTGGATAGATGCATTTTGAATTCGGCTGCTATTCAAATGCTTCCTATGGCTACTATCGAGCATCTTGCTAGAGTAGCATCGGATCATAGTCCAATTGTGCTTAGTATGAAGAATAAAACTTGTGGTGAAAATAAAGTTTTTAAATTTGAAGACACATGGAGATCGTACCCAGCTGCAAAGAACATTGTTTACAACTCATGGATGAAAAATAATTATGGGGATGAATATAATATATTCCAAAGGAAGCTCAAACGTACGATGAAGGCTTTGTTTTTCTGGAATAGGAATAAATGCAAGAACTTGAATGTTCTGAAAGAAAATTTGAAAAAGGAGATCCTTGATCTTCAAAATAGAGAAGCTTGTGATGTGAGCTGGAATGCTGATGATTTGGCTTTTCTAAGGAACAAAGTGCATGAATTAAATATAACGTTGAGGCGGTTGTCTACTTGGTGGAATCAAAGGGCTAAAGTGAAATGGCATGAAGATGGTGATACTAATTCCAGTTTTTTTTCAGAATTTTGCATCAGCTAGACGAAATGACAACCGTATTAACCAAATTAAAGATAAGTCCAACATGATACAAGTGGAAGAGAATCAAATAGAGAAGGTATTTACAGATTTTTTTGAGAAAAAATGGCAGCAAAGGAACTGTGATTTGTCGGGATGGCCTGCTATTGAAGAAAACCAGAAAGTTAACAATGTGGACTTAGCATTGCTTAATGAAGAATTCTCGGTACAGGAATTGCATACTTCGGTTTTCCAGCAAGGTAATAACAAAGCTCCTGGTTTTGATGGAGTTACTTCTTCGTTTTATAAAAGCTATTGGAGTATTGTTTGGGAGGTTCTGTGGAATGCAATTAACTGTTTCTTCAAGACTGGTATATTAAATAGAGAATGGAAGATTACTTTAATTACTTTGATCTCTAATGCGAAGTATCCTTTGCTCCCATCAGATTATAGGCCTATTAGTCTATGTCAAACCAACTATAAAATTGTGGCGAGTATGTTGATAAACAGATTGAAGAAAGTGATTGACAAGATGGTGTATGAAGAACAAGCAGCCTTTATTCCTGGGAGATCCATTTCTGAGCATTGCCTTCTGGCTCAGGAAATTTTCCATAAATTCAAATTGTCCAAGAATCGAAAGGGATTGATGGCTCTCAAATTGGATATGGAGCAGGCTTATGATAGTATGGGATGACAAACACTTAACCAGGTGCTTAAGTGGTATGGTTTTCCTATTATGTTTTCTAACCTCCTTATGGAATGTGTTGTAGATGTGAGGTTTTCTATCATTATCAATGGAAGGAAATCTAATTGGATTAGTGCTGGAAGTGGCTTTCGTCAAGGATGCCCTCTTTCTCCGTATCTATTCATTCTATGCTCACAACTCTTATCTAGTTCTTTGGAACAAAGGGGGAAAAATCTTGGTATTTGTATTGCACCTAGAGGTCCAAGAATCTCGCATCTTCTTTATGCGGATGATGTATTGATTTTATCACATGCTTCTACTTCTTTAGCCAAAGAAATGAAGAATATAGTGGAGGACTTTTGCAAATGGACAGGACAAAGAGTCAACATCAAAAAATCACAAGTGTTATTTGGTAAGATGGTGAACTATTCTCTAAAGAAGAAGATTACCAAGATTATTGGTTTCAAGGAGGTTAAGGAGATGAAATATTTAGGGGTCAAAATATCCCTTAGAAGAAACAAAGTAACGGATTTTCAAGCTCAATTCTTGGGGGAAAAAATCGTTATCAATGGGTGGTAAGATTACACTCATTGAAACCTCCTTACTTTTTATGCCCAATTTTTTAATTACTAACTCTTTGGTTCCAAAAAGAGTTTTATATGAGATTGAAAAACTTTGTAGAAGTTTTTTGTGGCATAAGAGTGATGGATCTAAAGGGATGCACTATGTTGCTTGGAATGAAATTTGCAAACCAAGAAGTATGGGGGGATTGGGATTACAATCTCCTCTATTAAGAATTGGTGCCTTGAGATCTAGATTGGCTTGGAATTTTATTAAAAAAAATGACTCTTTGTTACACCGTTCTATGAAAGAAAAATATGGGGATGAAATTTTAAATGATGACCATAAGGCTATCACATCTACTGCTTGGAAAATTTTGCTGGATGGGGGAAAAAATTTGAAGAAGGCTATTAGATGGAAGGTGGGAAAGGGAAATAACATCAGTGTTCTAAATGATGCTTGGCTGCTAGACAAAAGCATCAATCGGTGGCCAACTTACGTGGATTGTAATATGGTGGAAGGTATGTCAGTTCAGCAGCTTTTAACGTCTTATGGGAATTCGAATTTAGATTTGCTTCATATGGAATTTCATTCAGAGCTTATTCTACGGATTGTTCAAGTACAAATTAAGGGGATGGAGGAGGACAATATTGAACTGCTGAAGTGGAGTTCAGGGAAAACAATTTCTGCATTAGTTTATGAGCAAATGCTGAATGAAAGATTTAATTTGGATGATGTAGAATACTTCAAATGGCTAAGGAAGCTCAAACTTAGCAAAAAGGTTGAAATTTTTTGGTGGAGGTTAGGCAAGGTTGCAATCCCAACTAACCTATTCCTTAAGAACCATAGAATCTCCTTGCTGGATAGCTGTGAGAGAGGTTGCCAAGCGGTGGAGTCCTATGAACATATTATGGTTCATTGTAAATATATGGTGGAGATTATAAAGAAGATTCGAGAATGGGGTATTATGATCCCTGTTTTCAATACCTTGGATGATTGTCTTCAGGAACTCAAAAGGATTTCTAAGTCCAATACTGGAATTGCAAAAGTTTATTGCACGGTTATCTACTTATCCTGGAAAAACAGAAATTATGTGAAACATGGTAAGGAGGCGTTGCCTGCATCGGTTAGTGCTTCAAATGCATTGTTTTTGGCTGTTTCAAAGTCTACTCCTTATCTTTCTAGCTGGGGTACTAACCTCCTTAGGGAGTCTTCAAACAATTGGTGCCCTCCACCGAAAGAAAGGATTAAGATCAACCTTGATGCTTCTCTACTAACTTCGAATCTTGGAGGTATTGGTGGGATTTTTCGAGACCATAAAGGACGATTCATTTGTGCATTTGGCAAGAAAAAGATTCATTGGGATGTGACTCAACTGGAAATGGCAGCAATCTATACGGTGAAACAATTTCTTAAAAGCTGGATGATGGAATGCAAAGGGGTGATCATTGAGAGTGATAATGTCAACATTATCAATTTCATTCAAAATTCTTTGAAGAAGAACAATTGGCCTCTGAATTGTGGAGATACGGATGAGGTATTGTTTCTTAATGATTTCAATAAGGTAATTTTCCACCATGCCCATAGATCATGTAATAAAGTAGCTAATTGTTGCGCTACTTTGGCTTTGGAAAATAGTTTTTCTTTTGATAGTTTTTCTTTTGATAGTATCCCTTCCATATTGATGTGTTTGATCAAGATGGAATGTGATTCTTTGAACACTTGTATGTAGTTTTTCTTCTTGGCTCTTTTAATGCAATGTTGCACCTTTTCAAAAAAAAAAATAAAAAATCGAACCTCATGTTTGTTAAGAAATAATGAAAGGTCTCTTTGTGCTAGGAATAGATCAAGGTCAGAATAAAAGAGAACTGAGTTGAACCAAAGAGTGGCATGACAGAAAAAATGGATTTTATCTTGGATGAGTCTAGAAGGAGTAACTTTTCTGGCTATATACCGACATAATGCATCCTCATTATCTCTAGACAGAAAGTTGTCATCCCCACCCATAGAAGAGGATCCCTTAGAAACTCAAGAAATTTTTTTGGAGTTTGCCACTCCTAGGTTAGAGGCTTTAGAGGGTTTAGAGAAGGGTTTGAAATTGAATGAAAATGATTTCAATGACCACTCTATATAAAGAAAAATGACCTATCATCCAGTACAAAAATGGGTTCTTACATACAATCTTGAGACCATACAGGGTGAAATTATTTATGTAAATAGGAATGGAAATTTCTAAAATGTAACTACTTTTCATAAAGTGCTATTTACGAGGCAGCCTTTCATACATGATTTTTTGACCATGCATTCGTATAGAAGAATAAGTGTTCCTCAGAGACAGTCAGAAATTTAAGATTATTTTAAAGATGATTAGGTTCGTCCCTCATAGAAATTGATAAATTGATTATATAGAAAAAAGACAATTTCATACGTACGATTAGTTATTATAACTGATACTGACCCGATAACTGTCAATATCCGTATAGACGAATCTGTGCAAATCATACGTACGATACATCATACAGTACGAATCTATAAAAAATTCTAAATATTGTAATTTCAACTCCAACACCATTCAAGACATGCTACAAAATTCATATAGCACAAAAAAATTTTGTATTATATGAACAAACCATTTAGAAAATAAAGCATGAAAACCAAAAACATTTCTCAAAATCCATCATCTTTCAACAAGTGAAAAATGACCAAACTAAAAACTCACAAAACAAAAAACAAAATTAAAACACTCACAAATAAAAATAAAAATAAATATAAACAGAAAAATCAAACCAAACACACAAAACGAATATATCAAGGTTGTAAAAAATTTTACAAAAGCATTAAGATCAATCACACCTAACTTTGTTCTTAAGGTGATATTTGTATCAAAGGCTAGTGATTTTGTAAAAATTTCTTCTTTGGCTATATATTTGGTTCTAGAATGTTAAATATGATTCTTTAAAATGCAAATGTGTTATCATAATAGATTGAAATTATGTCTATTATAAAATCTAAATAAATCAACTCTTATTTCAACCAAATAACTTGTGCCACATAACTTCCTAAGGCAATAAATTCAGCTTCTGCAGTAGATAGGGCTACAAATTTCTATTTCCTACTAAACATAAGAACTAATGAATTTTATATGAATTGATAAGTTCCATATGTACTCTATAAATCAACCCTATTACCTGTAAAGTTTGAATTAGAATATCTGACAATTTCTAATGAAGTGTTGTACTTATGATACCAAATTCCTAAGTTTTGAATTTCTAAAAGATATCTTAAAATTCTTTTCACTGCTGTCAAATGTGATTATTTTAAATTAGATTGAAAACTAGTACACAAACAAACATTAAACATTATATCTGGTATGTTGGCAATCAAATAAAGTAATGATCCAATTATACATTTAAATTTATTTTCATCAATAGATTTTTCCTTTGGGTCCTTATCCAACTAAATTGAAGAACTTATTGGTGTAGTTACTGGTTTAACATTATTCATTTCATATGCCTTGAGGATATTCTTTATATACTTTAATTGATTAAGAAATGTTATATTCTCATTTTTCTTAATACTAAAACTAAGAAAATAAATTAGATCTCCCATTAAACTCATCTCAAATTCATTACTCATTATTTTTGAAAAATCATCATAAAAATTTTTATTTGTGGATCCAAAAATGATATCATCAACATATATCTGAACAATGAGTAAATCATCTCTTAATTTATTTAAAAAGAGAGTAGTATTCATACTTCCTTTTATAAAAGATCTCTCTAATAGGAAATTGCTTAACCTCTCATACTAAGCCCTAGGTGCCTATTTCAATCCATATAATACTTTTTTCAATTTATATACAGGATTAGGGAATTTTGAATTTTCAAAAACTGGATGTTGCTCAACATAAGCATCCTCTTATATCACCCCATTTAAAAATATACTCTTAACATCCATTTGAAATAGTTTAAAACCTCTAATATAGGTAAATGCTAATAAAACCCTAATTGTTTTAAGTTTAGCTACAGGGGTAAAAGTCTCTTTAAAATAAATGTCTTCAATTTGATTATACCCCTTAGCCATCAATCTAGCCTTATTTCTAATCACAACTCCTGAATGATTCATTTTGTTTTTAAACACCCACTTAATTCCAACTATAATTTGATCCATTGGCATTTCAATCAATTCCCAAACATTATTCTTTACAAATTGATTCAACTCTTCTTGCATGGCCAAAATCCAAAATTTATCTGAAATTGCTTGATTAACATTTGTGGGTTAAATCATAGAAATAAAGACATAATGGTTAACTTATTTTGAAGTTAACGCCTAGTCCTAACACCCTCACTAAGTTCTCCTATAATCAATTCCTTAGGGTGATTTTTAGAAAATTTTATTTCTAGGCAAAGGGTTTTCTATCTCTAAATTTTCTTCCAAGTTTATCTTCTCAATCTTTTGGGAGTTATTTTCTATATGATTGTCATCTAAATGTGGCTCTTCCAAAATACTAAATTCATCAAATATAACATGTGTGATATTCTTAACTACCAAAATTTTTTTTGCTAAACACTATATGATTTTTCGACACCAGAGTTTTCAAAAAAAATTCCTTCATCTGATTTTGGATTGAATTTTCCCAAAGGAGATTTTCCATTATTATGTATGAATATCCAAAAATATGTAAATGTGATAAATTAAGTGTTCTTCCTTTAAGAAGATCATAAGGTATTTTATTCAATTTTGATCTAATATTCACCCTATTCAGATATAACAAACTGTACTAACTACTTCAGCCCAAAAATATTTTGGAAGTGAATATTCTACCAATATGGCTCTAGCAGCTTCAATTAATATTCTATTCTTTTTTTTACTACCCCATTCTATTAAGGGGTCCTAAGTGCAAAAAAATTGCGATCAATTCTATTTTCTTTATAAAATCTTCAAAATTTCCTTTTTAGATTAACCTCTATAATCACTTTGAATTGTTAAATTTTACATCCTAATTTCCTTTGAATGGAAGTTGAAAAGTTTCTAAATTTCTCAAATGATTTACACTTATAAAATAAAAATTTAACCCATGTGAATCTTGAAAAGTGATTAACTATCACAAATCCGTATATCTTCCCTCCTAGACTTGCAATACTAACATATCCAAAAAGATCCATATAAATAATCTCCAATGGTTGCTAGCTCTAAGATCCTTAGTGGAATAAAATGAGGACTTCACCTATTTTCCTAGTTTACATGCATCACAAAGGCGAACCTTAGTAAAGTCTAGTTTTAGTATACCTCTAACAGGTTCTTTTTTGATAAATTTTCTAAGATTTTTCAAGCTAGTGTGACAAAGCCTCCTATGCCATAACCATGATTCATCAAAAATTGTTAAAAAAAAAATATTAGGATATTTAATAAAATTTAAATCTAGCATATACACATTATTTATCCTATTTCCATGCAGTACATCAATTCCATTTTGGCTTAATATATAGCTAGTGGGAAAAAATTAACACTATGTCATCTATCATATAGCAAACTAATACTCAAGAGATTATGCTTTAAGCCTTCTAAAAGTAACATATTTTTAATGAAAAAATTATTCAAGTTGCCAATCATACCTGTGCCTACCACTTTCCTAATGGTATTATCTCCTAATATAACCCTACCTCCATTGCTAGCTTCTAGTGATATAAATTATATAGTATCTCTAGTCATATACTTCGAGCAACCTCTATCCATGTACCAAATACTCTCACAAGGTCTTGTATGAGAGCATTTCTACAAAATAATTAAAGTTAGTCTTGGGAACTCAAACAAGTTTGTGTTCCCCTCTTGACAAAATTAAACTAGATGCATATATAATATAACTTGTTTTATGCATCTTAGGTATCCACACTAAATGAATTTTGCTATGAATAGTACAAGTGTGTGAAATATGAACAATCATTCAAAAAAAAAAAAAACTTAACTCCATGAAAAGGATTTTTCAATCTCTGATAATAAAATTATCTTTTCTTAGGTTTTAAGATTTTTATTTTAAAATAGGATCATTAAAATCTTCATGTTTAAGGGGGATCCTATTATCCTCAATATCTTTCACTTTCACTCTAAGAAATGAGTTTAAATCTTCTAACATAGTATTATCATATTTTAAATAGTGCTATATATTTTCAAATTCATCCTTAAAAGTTTTAAATTCTTTTTTTCAATTTAGTGTAGGATGATTTTAATAACTCATTTTGTTTGTTCAAATCATCAACTTCATCCAATAAACTCATGTGGTTGTTATCAATCTATGAGTGATATTTCTTAAGGATTTCATGCTCTTTCTATAACTCTAGAAATTCTAAATTGAACATAGCATGCATTTTGTAAAGTTTTCTATATACCGTATGAATTTTTTCATAAACTTTTAGTATTTCATTATAACTTAAGTCACATACCTCCTCTTGATCTGATTGATCAAGATTATTGACCATTAAGCACAGATTGATGACTTCTTCTTCCTTTTCTATTTCTGATTAATCCGAAGCTGAATCTGCCCAAAAAGCTTGCTAAAATTTCTTCTTGCCCTTTGTCAAATTCATTTTCTCCTCCACCTTCTCCTTGTTAGGAGTGGCTTTAAGATTGGGGAAATTTGATTTGACATGTCCAGGTTTCCTATATTCATTGCAAGTAACATAATTAAAAACCATAACATTCTTATGAAACTTACCTTTATGCCATTGTTGGCATCTCTTTTACTTTATCCTTAGAAAACTCAAAATTGTCTAGTCATCAAGGCAATATGATCCTCATCCTCAGGTTGTGACTGATCACTCTCCGAGTCATCCACTTTCAAAGCAATGTTCTTCTCCTTTCATTTTTCTCCTGTATAGATATATCTTTGAGTCACTCCTTGCTCATAAATAATTAGTGATCTAAGAAGATTATCAATGGAATAAACAGTTAAATCTTTCAACTCTGTAATTACAATAATTTTAGCATCATAAGTAATAGGCAAATAATGAACTATTTTATTAATCATTTCACTATTCATTAGTTCCCTATCTAAAGTATATAAAGAAGTGACTATTTGAGTGAATAATGTGTACATGTTAGATATAGATTCATTTAGTTTTATGTGAAATAATTCATAATCATGTAACAAGATTTTTAATCTAGATATTTTCACTTCGTTAGTCCCTTCATATGTAATAAAAAGCCTATCCTAAATGTCTTTTCCACTTTTAAAAGTATAAACATGCATGTAATCTTCAGACTTAAGTGCACAAAAGAAACTATAATGCTATCTTCAAGTCTAGTTGGCCTAGTATACCCATCCTAAACTAAAATCCACATGTGATAGTCAAGCGATTGAAGAAAAGTAGATATGCGTGTTTTCCAAAAATTGAAAAGGATATTATCAAATAATGGAGTTCTAGTGATCGAATACCCTTCAACTTTGTTATGGTTTCCAAAAGTAGCCATTATCATTTTCAAAAAGTAGTCTAAACTTCAAGTTTTGTAACAAAACTCTGATACCACTTGTAAAATCCGTATAAGTTGTTAAACCTATGCAAATGTCCCAAGGCTAACCAAGAGGTGTGGAACATTAAATCAAGTCATGATAAAATTGGGATTTCCAGAGAAGTTGGTAAAGGTGATTATGCAATGTGTTAGCAATCCTAAATATGCAATCAACATAAATGGTAGAAGGATGAGATGGATAAAGGCATAATGCGGCTTCAGATGGGGATGCCCACTATCTCCAAGTTTGTTCATTTTGTGCTCTGAATTATTAATTAAAGCCTTTCAAGCAAACTCTGATCTATTGGGCCTAAGATTAACTCCTAAAGTGAAAAGAATAACACATTTACTATTTGCTGATGACATGTTACTGGTTGTTAAAGCTTATAAAAAGAATGTTAAAACTTTGAAGAAAATTTTCAATAAGTATTGTGGCTGGATAGGGCAAAAAATCAACTACCAAAAGTCCCTTATGCTTTATAAAAAGCAGGTAGCAAAGAGGAGAAGAAGGAAATTAAATAAATTGATGGGAAAAATGAAGTCTAGGAATTTAAATACTTGGGAATAAAATTGGCATTAAGAAGATTGAAAGCATAAGATTTCAATTACACAATTGAGAAAGCATTGGATAGATTGAATTCATGGGTAGGACGGTGGATATCCATGGCAGGAAGATTGCTATTAATTAAATCAGCTTTTACTTCCATAATCTTATATCAGTCGGTGCATTCATTACTAACAAAAAGCATTTTGATTACAATTGATAAATTAAGAAGGAATTTTTTATGGCATAAGAAAGAGGGGATACAAGGATTGCACTACATAGCTTGAGACACATTATGTCTATCTATCAAGGAAGGAGGTTTTTGTATACTAGGAGCATCAAAAAGATAAGGCCCAGTGAGAGCAAGATTAGCTTGGAATTTCTTATAAGATCAAGACTCTCTCTTAAACAGAGTATTGAAATTCAAGTATGGTGAAGGCATTTGGGATGAAGGTGTTAAAAGAAATACATCTCCAACCTAAAGAATTTTGAAAGAAGAAGCAAAATATGTGAAACTAATAATAAGATGGAGAGTAAAGAATGGAGAAAAATTCAACATTACAAGAGATACATGGATACTTGACAGAAGACTTAGCTCTTGGCTAGCCACCTACAATGTTAACGAGTTAAATGACGAGAAGGTTTCTTCATTAATAAAAGATGATGAAAATTGGAATAAGGAGAAGTTGAACACTTATTTTTCAAAAGTAATGTGCAAAATGATACAAAAATTTTCATTTGAAAATGTGGATGATGAAGACAAGATTGAATTAATCTACAATTATTTTGGGAGGTCAATCACATCACTGTCTCTGGAAGCAATCACCCAAAGTCAAAACTGCAAGGTGAAAAACATTAGATGTATGAAAAATCTTAAAGTAAATCAAATGGAATTTCTATTTTGGTGGAGATTATTGAATGAAGCATTGCCGATCAATAAGTGGTTACACCATAGAGGATTGACAAGCAATAGGGAATGTCCTAGAGGATGCAGAATTCCAAAGGATACACATCACATTGGTGTTAGTTGCTCTAAACTAATTTAAATATTGCAAAAGTTGAGACAATGGAGAATCAATGTTCCTTTATTTCAAAGTATGTGGTAGTACAAAGATGGATTAAAAAATAGAGGAAAAATGAATGCTAGACTGGCAAGAATTTATATATCAATAGTTTACTATAACTAGAAGTTTCAAAACTTCTCAAAACATGGAAAAAATATACCAACAATAGCATATATAGCAGCTGAAAATTTATTTAATGCTTGCTCTATATAGTTAGCTCCAATCAAGAAGAACCGGGACACCAATCAACAAAAGTTGTCCAAAGCTTGGTGCCCCCCACCCGAAGGTTAGATCAAACTGAATGTAGACACGGTAGTTTTACCATCAAATGCGGCAGGTATTGCAGGAGTGCTAAGAGATCACAAAGGGAGAATGATGTGTTCTTATGGGAAAAAAATGATAAGTTGGGACATTTTCTTTTTGGAGCTTAAGTCAATAATTACTTTTGAAAAACACATTCAAGGATGGATGAGTGAATATAAAGGAATAATAATGGCAGGAGACAATGTAAATATCATTAATAAGCTCCAAGTCTCAATAAAGAGGAATTCAAAGAAGAAGAAATCTCAAAGGCAAGACCTTTCTTTTCTTAAAGTCTTCAACAACATCATTTTTAATTTTATTCCAAGATAATGTAATAAGGTGGAAGATTTTTGCTCCAAACTTGCGTTATTAGGAGATTTTTATTGGAAAACTTTTTAGATATGAAACTTCCATCAAGCTTTATTGACTTGATTAAGTAGGACTATAATAGGTTTATTTTTCTTTAGGAGGTTGTAATTTCCTTTCTTTCTTTAACTTTAATGCAATATACATCTTTTATTTAAAAAAAAAACAAGAGGGGGGGGGGGGGGTGAATTGATATTTTAAAAAATTCTCTTTGATTTTAAAGAAAATAGATTATTATATAATTTTCAAAAATAATTTTTCAAGCACAAAACATAAAATGCTAAAAAACAAAAGTGTGAAAAAATAAACATAAAGGTTTATAGTGGTTTGGTCTAATAAGACCTATGTCCACTCCCTGAAGACTCCCTCGTTAGGTAGTGCACTATTACCAAAGTGACTCTCCTTTGGCCTCCACAGCAAGGCGAAGAGCCTTTACAATTTTACTCTCTTCCACCAATCCTAGGTGCGGTATAATACCATCATCCTTTCACACCCTCTAAGTGTCGGCAGAATACCGTCGTCTTTTCATACTCTCTAAGTGTCGGTAGAGTACCATCATTCTTTCACACCCTATAATTGTCAGCAAAGTTCCTTCATCCTTTTACACCCTCTAAGTATTGGTAGAGTACCATCATCCTTTCACACCCTCCAAGTATCGGCAGAGTTTTGAATCTTCTTTAAAGATATTCTCTTAAACAACTAGAAAGAAGAAAGGAAGAGAAGTAACAAAAATACAAAAGAGATTCTTACATTTGAGTAACATTATGAACCCTTCACACTCCACTTGTAAGAACTCTCTCTCAAACACTCTTTCACTTTCTCTGAAAGAAATTAAGAAGAACAACACTTCCAAGTCAGTTTCTAAGGACCTTTTATATAAAAGACACAAAAAACCATCCATAAAACTAAAAATTGCCTTTTGAGTGTGTACGAACGTACAATACGATCGTAATTTGTATGTATGAACAGTTTGAAAATTGCTACATACAAACCTGTTTGAAATATTTTTTGTATGTGATAATCATCCAGCACGAACCATGTTCATACTATATGAACTGTTAAAAAATTTTCTCAGTTTGTCAGGATGAAAAGATACGCCACATATTAGTACTCTGGACTTTGTCTGTATAAATAAGGTGTCATACATCATGATCAATTCAAAAAAATTTTGAGTTCATCTAGATAAAAAGATACCCATTCTTTTTATACTATAGACGTCAACTATACGAAGGTCACTTCATACAGTACGATTAGTTCTGAAAAAAATTCAAAGATCATCAGGATGAATAAAGACTTATCTATTTTGTACTCTATATGTCATTTGTATGAAAAACTCTTTGTACAATATGATCAGTAGACAGAAATTATTTTTCTATAGTTCTTCTAACTGCTCATAGGAGAAAATAACTGAACAAATTATCTCATACAAAAAGAATTCATATAGTATGATTATTTTTAAAAAATAGAAATTCTAAACACTCCCCTAGTGTGTGTGTGTGTGTGCATAGTTAATTACAATCACACTCTCTTAGACTCAATAAAATAAAAAATACAAACTCCATTTATAATGAACCCTAATCTAATCTGATTTAAAGTCATTAACAATCTGGAGTATGATTTCCCTAAAATGTTAGTACACACAAACAACAAAAGCAATATATCCAAAATATGTTAGGAGAAAATGTAATTAAAATAATAATATTTGGAATCATAAAAAGCACACAAGTTGCAATAATCTCAACAATTAAAAAACTAAGTTGCAACAATTTCAACAGAGGATATTCATTCAAACAGGATGATTTAATGCTCTAACCAAAGACTTGAAATAATCTTATTATAGGATATACAATACATAAGCTGATAAAAATAGAGAGAAATATTTAGGCTATTTATACTAATTATAATGTACAATCCCTTGATTGTACTATATTATCAAGCCAACAATTTACATAAGCAACCCACTTAGGTTTTCTTTCAAAACCTAGTTATATATATCATACTTAAGAAGTTAATAAAACTTTTTCAAGTTGGCTTGAGAGATTGTGAGAGCTTTTAGTGAGAAGCTTTCATGAGAGTTTTGGAAGACAAATTAGAGAAGTTTTGATAGATCTTTTTGTAGGGAACGAAAAAGTGAGTAAGAGATTCACCAAATGTTGCTTAGTCCAATTTTTTCCTTCATTACTCAATTTATTGTAACAAATCTTATGTGAAGAAGTCCATTGAGTCTTGATGAGAAGTCTCATATCTAGTTGAGAAGGATAAGGTGAAGTGGTCATTCAAGGAGAATGGTGTTGGGTTTCTCCATCACATATGTAGGAAAGTGGCTTTTCCACCTTTTTGAGAGCAGAAGCAGAGAGGTTTCCACCTTGCAAGTACTAAATATATAGCTAGTGTCAATGGAATTCTTGAGTGGATGACTCAAGGAGTGGACGCAGGTTAAGAATGACTGAACAACTATAAATTAGTTTGCGTTCCTTTATTCTTTCTTTCATTTACATTATTATATATTTTATTTCTTACTTGTGATATTGTAATGATATGTGAAAAATGATTAGCTTTTCAAATAAGCACCTTTTAATTTTCTCTTGAAAAAATAATTTCAAAATATTCTTTGTTAGTAAGAATTTTTTTTTTCTAGAAATTTCAGAAAGGTTTTGTAATAGATCTAATTATTATGTTTATTCTTCTAATTTTTCAAAGCTTTTTCAGAAAGATTAATTTTTTTAATACACTCCCCCCCCCCCCCCCTTTTTTTGGTATGCTATACAGCGTTTATTAACATCAGAACACTTTCATAAAAGTCCTTGAATCTTGCATGTTTATATTCAAAATTTGTATCTTAATGACATGAATTTAACAAACCTAAGATAATTTAATTTTGAGGCCATAAAAATACTTAAAAATTAAATAAATAATTTATGATTAAAGTATTTAATATGAGACATCTCATAGAGTGTTATAAAATTTTGGCTAAATTTACCAAAGTGTTACTCTTAAAGTATTATAAATAAACCCCAATTCTCTACATGAGGGGAACCTAAACTTGACTTAGGAGAGACCTTGTAGATCAAAAAAATCTCTAGAGCTATGCTTGACATTCAAAATTGATAATCACGCCATCCACCAACATGTATTAACTATCATGCTCTGATCGCCATCTTTTATATACTATTACCTAACCACTAACCCATACACCTGACTGTCATCACCTAATTTTTGTTATCAAATCACCATCTTGTTATGCAATTTTTTGATTGCCATTATTTGACCATCATCACTAGTTTAAAGTCATTTAATTATTGCATCTTGAACATTCCTTCTCAAAATTCTAGAAATATAAATATGTAATTCCATCTTATCCAATTGAGAAGGTGAGTGGACTTTTTAGATTTTCTATTATGGATTATTTCAACTAGGCTATAAGTTTTAGTTTTTGCCTTTTAGGATTTTTCACATAAAATTTTTGGTGTTAACAACATTTTTTTTGTTATCTATATATGTTTATTGGAACTTCGTAAAAAGAGAAGATGTAAAAATTCAATCTTTATCACTGCAATTTTCCTAACATGCAATAATTGCCAATTTTTTGAGAGCATGTATTATACAATCACTTTCGAAATAGATTCCTCTTTTATCCATACATCATCTACTTTATATATTGGCAATTACAGAAAATATGTATGATAAATTTATTCTTTATTCTATTTAAAATAAAATTATAAAATAAATATCATTACTCTTTTAGAAGTTGTAGGGTGTTCCACACTCATGTTAGGATGTATAGAGAGAGAGAGAGAGAGAGAGAGAGAGAGAGAGAGAGAGAGAGAGAGATGAAATTACTAAACCACAAGAGGGGGGGTGAATTGTAAAAGTCTTTCGATTAATAAAATTAACCCTAAACAAGAGTTCTAATTTTTTTGTTGTTTTTGAAATATTAAAACAAAGATTTATGCAAATTTGCTTTCACAAAAAACACATGCAATAGATATGACAAGATTAAAGTGCAAGCAAAAAGTAAGCAATGATAAAGAAAGAACACACCAAGAATTTTATAGTGGTTCGGTCAAAATATGACCTACGTCCACTCCCCGGAGTCCTCCACTCCGGGATTTTCACTATCAAAATAGTTCTCCTTTTGCCCCCCTTGGCAAGGCGGAGAAGCCTGTACAAACCTCCCTTTCACCAACCGGCGTGGCGGAATACCAAACTCTATTTTCACCCTCTTGGCGACGGCAGAGAACCTTCTCGTTTTTCTCCCTCCTGGAGAAGGCAGAGAACCTCGAGGTAACGGATGTAGACGAGCCTTTCCCTTGGAGATCCTTCCTCAAATCCTTCTCGGGCCACAGGAGGAGCAAGATGCAGCAAGCTTGGAGCAACCGTGTGATCTCCCTCACACCTCTTCTCCCTCACAACGCTCACCTCCTCCTTCCTCTCTCAACCCTCAAGAATTTCTCTAGAATTTTCTCCCTTGGAATCCCTCTCTAACCACGTTCACCCCCTCTGTAATTGTTACCCAAAAAGAGTTGATTGACACCTAAAAACGGGCTCCAAAAACCTCTGATTTCAAAATTAGCCGTTACTGTTCGTACAGTACGATTCAACATCGTACAGTACGATCTTCACAAACAGCCGTCGTCCTGGTACGAAGATGTACGATCAGTACAAAAATAAATCGTACTGTACGATATAATATCGTACGGTACGATCCAACAAGATACTACTCGTACAGGACGATGGTCTGGACGATCGGATGTCGTCTCTGTTCATCGTATGGTACGATTACTATCGTACAGTACGATGTTCAAATTTTCATTAGCCCTGGATTACATGCACTAATCACGGGTTAATTTTAAGTAAGTATTAAAAACAGATCGTACAGTACGAACTTGTTCGTACAGTACGAACGGCGCAAAATCACTTAAACTATCTCACGGCTAGGGTTTTGGATTTGAACATATCGTACAGTACGAAAGGCTTCGTACAGTACGATCTATTCACAGAATTGTCCACATAGCTTGGATCGTACAGTACGAAATAAAATCGTACAGTACGATCTACAGAGAAGAATTTTGTTATAATTTGCAGTTAAAAAAAAACTCTCCCCCTGTGTGTGTGCATGGTTGCTCTTACTCTTACGCATTTTGTGGCCAGACTCAATAAAGTAAAAAATACAATAAATGAAAAATACAATATTTGACTCATACTCCTAATCTACCCGGTCTTGAGTCTTCCTTTCTTCCTGAGTCACTTGTGATCTTCCTGAAATGTTAGTGCTCAAGAAAAATAACAGATAAAATAATAATCAATGAAAAGCAGTTCCAAAACAGTCATTATTTGGCATCATCAAAATCTCAAACTCGGGGTCATGGGTTGCAACAATCTCCCCCTTTTTGATGATGTCAAATAATTTGTTGCAAGTAAGAAAGAAAACCATTTCTTTTGAAAAATATTTCTTTTGTTGTTAATTTTTTTTTGTTTTTTTTTTTAAATTAAACACAAGAAAGAAAAAAAATATTACAAGTAAGTACAAAACAAAAGATACTGCATTTAGATAAATAGGCATTACAACATCACAACAAACTTCTCCCCCTTTTGACAGCACAAAAAGGAGGAGCTACTAAAAGCAAAAAGTAAGAGATTTTTTTTTTTTTTTTTTTTTTTTATGCATTTATATCTATGACACCTAATCTAGTCCTCAAGGTGCTAAAAGTGTCAAAAGCTAATGGTTTTGTGAATATGTCTGCCAATTGATCTCCTGTAGCGATGTGATGTAATTCTATATCTCCCTTAGCGACGTGATCTCTAATGAAATGATGTCTAATGTCTATGTGTTTCGTTCGAGAGTGTTGAATTGGATTCTTAGAGATACAAATTGCACTTGTGTTGTCACACATGATCGAGATGGTTCCAACAGGTAGTCCAAGATCAAGAATTTGTTGTTTTAACCATAGTACTTGTGCAACACAACTTCCTACCGCAATATATTCTGCCTCAGCTGTGGAAAGTGCTACTGAGTTTTGCTTCCTACTGGACCAAGAAACTAATGATTGTCCGATGAATTGGCAGGTACCAGAGGTGCTCTTTCTATCTATCCTACATCCTGCGAAGTCAGAATCTGAGTACCCTAGGATTTCAAAGGAAGTGCTGTGTCTGGGATACCAAATTCCTAAGTTTGGGGTGCCTAGTAGATATCTAAGAATTCTTTTGACAGCAGTTAAGTGAGACTCTTTAGGATCGGCTTGGAAACGGGCACAAAGGCACACACTAAACATTATGTCCGGTCTACTGGCAGTCAAGTAAAGTAGGGATCCAATCATTCCTCTATATTTTTTCTGATCTACTGATTTTCCACTAGGATCCTTATCTAATTGGATTGTCGAACTCATTGGGGTGTTCATGGGTTTTGCACTATCCATTTCATATTTCTTTAAAATATCCTTAATATACTTTGATTGGCTAAGAAAGGTTCCATTATCCATTTGTTTTACACTAAAGCCAAGAAAGTAATTAAGCTCTCCCATCATGCTCATTTCAAACTCATTACTCATTGTTTTTGAAAATTCATCGCATAAGTTTTTATCCGAAGATCCAAACAATATGTCATCTACATATATTTGAACAATGAGAATTTCTTCTTTGACCTTTTGTAAAAAGAGTGTAGTATCTACACTACCCTTTTGAAATCCTCTATCCAAAAGAAATGAGCTAAGTCTTTCATACCATGCTCTAGGTGCTTGCTTTAATCCATATAGTGCCTTTTTTAATTTGAATACATGGTTTGGAAATTGTGAGTTTTCAAATCCGGGGGGTTGCTCAACGTAGACATCTTCCTTAATTACCCCATTCAAAAATGCACTCTTCACATCCATTTGATATAACTTAAAGTTCTTGAAGCAAGCAAAAGCTAAGAGCACTCTTATGGCTTCTAGTCTAGCAACCGGGCAAAGGTTTCTTCAAAGTCTATTCCCTCAATCTGGTTGTACCCCTTAGCTACTAGCCTTGCTTTATTCCTTATTATTGTTCTTGAATCATTCACCTTATTCTTGAAGACCCATTTTGTTCCAACAACACTTTGCTCTTTAGGTCTCTTAACTAACTCCCAAACATCATTCCTGGTGAATTGGTTCAGCTCTTCTTGCATTGCTAGAATCCAGAATTCATCTCCTAAGGCTTGATCTATACTTGTAGGTTCTATCATAGAGATGAAAGCTGAGTGACTAACCTCCTTCCTAAGTCCATGCCTAGTCCTTACACCTTCTGAAGGGTCTCCTAAAATTAACTCTTTAGGATGACTAGAAGAATATCTCCATTCTCTAGGCAAAACTTCCTGAGGTTCGACCCTTTCTCCTAAGGTCATCGTCTCTACTCCTTGAATTGCCTCTATTTCATCATCTTCAATTTTTGATTCTGAGGGCTTATCTGATTCATCAAATACCACATGGGTGGATTCTTCTACTACAAGGGTTCTCTTATTAAAATCCTATAGGCCTTACCTACAGAAGAATAACCTAAGAAGACACCCTCATCAGACTTGGGATCGAATTTTCCTAAGGGATGTTTACCATTATTTAAGATGAAGCACTTACACCCAAAGACATGTAAATGTGAAAGGTTTGGTGTCCTACCCTTAAGGAGTTCATATGGAGTTTTGTTCAGCTTCGATCTAATGTTTACTCTGTTCAAAACATAACAGGCTGTGTTGACTGCTTCTGCCCAAAAGTATCTAGGAAGGGTATACTCCGCTAGCATTGCCCTAGCAGCTTCTACCAAAGTTCTATTCTTCCTTTCTGCTATGCCATTCTGTTGGGGTGTTCTAGGAGCTGAGAAATTGTGCTCTATTCCTATCTCTTGACAGAATGACTCAAATCTATCATTTTGGAACTCTCCACCATGATCACTATGGATTGTTGATATTTCACAACCTAATTTTCGTTGAATCCATGTGGAGAAAACTTTAAATTCCTCAAAAGACTCATTCTTGTGTGCTAAGAATCTTACCCAAGTAAATCTAGTAAAGTCATCTACAATCACAAATCCATAATTCTTTCCACCTAGACTGGCTGTACTAACGGGTCCAAATAAGTCCATGTGTAGAATTTCTAGTGGCCTAGAGGTGATCACGTCTCTAATTGAGTGAAAAGATGATTTGACTTGTTTTCCTTGTTGGCAAGCATCACATAAGTGATCCTTGGTGAATTCTAACTTAGGTACACCTCTAACTAGGTTTTTCTGAGTGATGTTTCTAAGAGTTTTCATGCTAGCATGACATAGTCTCCTATGCCATAGCCACGAGTCATCAACTATTGTTTTCAAGCAAAATGATTTTGAACTATCAACGCAATCAAGGTCTAACATGTAAACATTGTTAATTCGTTTTCCTTCTAAAATAATTTCATCAAATAAACTAATCAGACATCTATCAGTAAAAAACTTAACATCAAAACCTTTGTCACACAGTTGACTAATGCTAAGTAAGTTATGCTTTAAACCATCAACTAATAAAACATTTTCAATTATAAAATTCTTAGCATTACCAACAATACCTGAGCCTATCACCTTCCTGGTAGTGTTGTCTCCCAACGTTACTTTGAAAGTTCAATGGGGATGTTAAGCCCTATGAACTTAGTCCCAAACTAACCAAGAGGGGGGGTGAATTGGTATTTTAAAAACTTCGTTTTTAAACAAAGAAATAAAGTAACATAAAACCAAATCACACCACGAAAATAATGCGGAATTAAACGTGCGGAAGCAAGAAAAGAAACACAGAGATTTATAGTGGTTCGGTCGACTCGACCTACGTCCACTCCTTGGAGGCACCCTCCAAGTATTGCACTAAACAAAAAGTGACTCTCCTTTAGCCCCCGCGGCTAGGTGGAGAAACCCTCACAAGAACCTCCTTTTTGCCACCCCGGCAAGGCAGAGAACCTATCTCCTTTTGCTTCCTCCTGAAGCCGGCAGAGAACCAGAACCAACGGCACAACTCCTTACCTCTACCGACCCTTCCACGGACGAGAAACTCTAGACGAAGACGACGCAGAGAGATCCTTGAAGCAACCCTTGTGAAACCCCTCACAAGCTCCCCCTCACAAGATCCTCTCTCTCTCTTCTCTCTCTCTTTCTCTCCTCAAGGTCTTCTCAGGTCAAGGCAGTAGCCAAAGGTCTTGAAAAACGTTGAACAAGAGCTCTTTAAATAGAAGAGCTTCAAAAGAGCTCATTAATTGCAAGTTGCCGACAATATCGTCCAGGCCGATCTGGACTTCGGCCTGGCCGATCAGTACAAATTAATGAAGATCGGCCAGAGCATAGCCCTGAATGGAAAACAGGACGATTGAAAATTAGCTTGATCGTCCAGGCCGATCTCACGATCGTCCTGGCCGATCAGTTCAAATCAGACGAAAATCGTCCTGACAATAGCCCTGAATACGGGCTGGCCAATACTGATCGTCCTGAAGTAACTTATGGTTTTTTGACTAGATCGTCCGGGCCGATCCTGCGATCGTCCAGGACGATATGATCGTATCAATCATCCTTAATTACTTCCTTGATTTCCTGAACAATTATGGCATAATTTGTTAATATCGTCCAGGCCGATACAAGGATCGTCCTGGCCGATAATTTAAAGATATGCTATACCATACTTGTCTATGGCGGCTACTTCTTTCTGTTTTGAGCTTATCGTCCTGGCCGATATACGTATCGTCCAGGACGATCGGTTAACGTTGGCTGCCTTAATCAAGAATCCTTAATTAGACTTTCTGTTTTAAGCTGATCGTCCAGGCCGATCAAAGATATCGTCCTGGCCGATATGAGTAAAAACAGAATTTCTAATTCTCTCAAGTGTGTGTGTGAGGGGTTACAAAGTATCAGTCTTTTTGACTATTACAAGTGGACTCAAAAGGTAAAAATAAAAGTACAGACTGACTCAACCCTAGACCTACGCATTCCTGAACTTGGCTCCTTTTTGATTGTCCGATCGTCGATTCCTGAAAAGTTAGAAGCAACAAGCTGTCCAAGAAAAGCAGTGTTTGTCAATCATCAAAACATAAGACATAGATTTGCAACAATCTCCCCCTTTTTGATGATGACAAAACACAAGTAGGAAAATTAAAGATTCATTAGGAAAAACAAAGGTTACAACATCATCTTTTTCTTACCACACATAAAAAAAGAACAACAAACATCACGAGAGACTACTACAAAAAGACAAGAAACAATAAAGCACAAACTAAAAGAACGAGGGATCCTGATCATCAGATGGAGGAGGTGGAGGTGGCTGCTGAAAGTAGCTGGCAAGGGTAGTAAACTGAGCATTGAACCAGGCGATGTCCTGGTCATGCTGCTGCTGCTGGTGAGTGAGAAAACTGTCAAAACGAGCTAAATCCTCGGCGCGGTGATGCTCGTAGCGGGCAATGTCCTCAGAGTGTTGCTGCTCTTGGGCAGCAACATATGCATCAAATCTGGTCTCCCAACGATCAAATCTCGCTATCAACTGATCTACCGGTGAATGTTGGTGGAGAGGGGCAGGGTCAGGAAAGGGAGCTGGAGCGGGAGCCTCCTCCTCTCTAGCCTCCCGTGGTTCATCCGGGTGGAGACGAGTACTGTGAAGGTTGCTGAAAGAATTGTTTGAGTAGAAGGGAGTTGGGAGGTTTGGTGGATTGGGATATTGAATTTGGTATTTGGTTTCAAGAACATAGGCTATGATATGTCCTAAGGCTAGATTTGGCTTTCTTCTGTGGCCTGGGTCGCGAATTGTTGTGAGATGATCAATGTAACGAAAAAATAGATCTGCAGTGTTAAATTCCCTATGTGCCATGATGTAGAAGGTAGTGAGGGAAAGTAGAGGGGTAATGTGGACACGGTCGCCGGCTTTTGGAATGACAGAGGTGCGAAGGACATGTTGGATTGTCCTAGCATCTCTAACTAGAGAGCTAGTCTCTCCAACATGGTAACGGGCATTGGTCTGGCGAAGAAAGTGGTTTGCCGTGGACCAGTCAAAATCAGGGTCAGGGGCAATAAGGTGCAGCTTATCTCCGGTGGTGGATAGCTGTAAAAGTTCAACACAGTCCTGATATGTGATTTCGACAGGGCGTCGATTCACATAGGAGGACAGGGCTGTGAAGGTAGAGTTTATGCGGAGGTTTGCAAAGAATTCTAACATGAACTCAGAGTTAAAAGGGAAAATAAGAGATAGAATGAAGCAAAGGGAAGTGTGGGCAAAGAGATCCATTACCGGGTAGGAAATGTGGGTCGGATTGATAATTCTTGAAACGGTAATTCCACATTCCTTATAGCGATGATAAGCGGCTTCATCTTCTGCTTCACGGAACCGAGGGTCAACCCTTGCCCTCGAGGAACTTCCAGAGGTCTGACGGACGCGCTTCCCTCCAGCCATATGAGAGAATTTTAAGCAGAAAATCAAAGGAGAAAGGATGAGTTGTGAGAAAACATGGCTGGATCGGCCTATATTTAAAGAATCGTCCATATCGTCCTGGCCGATCGCGGAATCGTCCAGGCCGATATGTGTCAATAATTACGTACAGGCCGATTGGTCAAAAAGGCGGTCCAATCGTCCGGGCCGATCAGATATCGGCCAGGCCGATTAGACACAGGCTATCGGCCCGAGGAGCCAGTCTGGACGACCGTTGAAAAAGCAGATCGTCCGGGCCGATTAGGTGTATCGTCCAGGACGATGCACAATAATTGATCGTACCGGCCGAAGTTAAAACGTTTTAAATGCTTGCCACGTGTATCGTCCAGGACGAACAGTGGATCGGCCCGGCCGATGGTCCAATAATGGATCGTCCGGGGCCGAATTTAAAGATCAAAACGTACTGACACGTGGATCGTCCGGGACGGTCCAGTGTATCGGCCAGGACGATGCACATAGAATGCATCGGCCAGACAAATAAACTATCGGCCAGGACTATCATCATGAGTTTTGATCAAATCGTCCAGGACGATAATGTATCGTCCAGGACGATGAATTTCATTAAGCACAGAAAAAGGTCAGCAGATGGATTTTGGAAAGAATTTGTCCTATCGGCCAGGACGATAAAAATATCGGCCAGACCGATATGACTTGAAATTGAAATCAAGAAAGGAATGGTGATGATCAAGACCCTCAAAAATAAAACAAAAGAAAAGACAGTCAAAGACACAAAAAGAAAAAAAAAACAAACATCGAATATTTTTTGGATTTTAATTTTTCTATTTTTTTTTTTGTTTTATGAAGGCATCATATGAGAATTCTTTTCTTGAATTTAAATTTTTGAAGTTTCTAGGAGATCAAGAGGTTTAACAAAATCCAATTAGAGGAAGGTAGAAAAACTGATTCCATTAACCCTAGATCAGACATTCTTCAGGGTACAAAAAATCTCTTAAAAACAACAGAGTCCTAACTTGGAATAACACAAGAGGTTTTAAGAGATCAATCAAGACTTGTTAACAACTAAAGTATCTTATAAATAATAAACCAAAATAGTTTTTCTCAATCATGGAATTTGAAATCAAATCTTTGAACGTATCACATAATTAATGAGTTTTCTAAGTTTTAAGAGTTTTACCAAAGAGATGATAGCTTGCATTTAGTGGGCTAATTTTATGCCTCTTTTCACTTTTATTTGCTCTTTGAGCATCTTTTGATTTTGATACACTTTTGTGTATATTTTTCTTTTCAATTTGGCTTCATTGGCCTCTTTCCTTTTTAACTCTTGCAAGCTAATAACTCTTTAATATACCCTTAAAGAAAATACTTAGTTGTGAGTATATCTTCCAAATATTAGAGAATAGGGGCTCTCTCTCTAACATAGGGAAGAACAATCCACAACACAAAATCAAAATTACGTGATGACTGCAATGGTAAGATTTCAAAAGCTTGAATGATATCAAAGAATTTTGACTATTATGCATAAGATGATTTAATGTAGCAAGATTAGAAAGATATCTTAAAAAAGCCATTGGTTAAACTGAGTTTAGACTTTTGTTTTATAAAAGAAAAATCATGCCACTTAAACAAAGTCAGAATAAGGAAAAACATCAACAGTTTACTTCCTTTAACCAATTTTAAAAAGCTAAACCCTATCTCCAAGAAACTCTAGTATTTAAAAGCTTGAGAAGTTTTATCATATGGAAGCCCAAAAGATAAAGTCCAAAGAGAACAAAGCAAAAGCAAAAAAAAAATAAGCAAACTAAGGACAAAAAAAAAAAAAAAAAAAATGAACACAAAAACTAAAAAATAAAAGTCACAAAAAAAATATCAAGCCAGTGATAAAAACAACGGATTTTAGCAATTGAGCAGCAAGCCTCCTTATGTTCAGTTAACTTATGCTCCCACGAGGTCTTTGGTGAGAGCACTCCTGCAAGACTCAACAACAGTCAGTTTTAGGAACCCAAACAGATTTGGGCTCCTTCTTAGGAAATGTAGAGTGCAATGCAGATGTGGTATGTATTGAATCATGCATCTTAGGTCTCCACACCCAATGTGTACTACGGTGAACTGTGCAAGTGTGTGAGATGTGTCCTAACATGCCACAAGTAAAACATTGAACTCCAGGAAAAGGTTTTCTTAAATGGTTTGAGTAAAAATGCCTCTTCCTAGGTTCTGGCCTTTGATTAAAGTTGGTGTCATCCTAGCTCTCTTACATGTTTCCAAATCATTTTGAATTCTCAAGTTAGTTCTTTTTAATGCATCATTCTCAATCCTCAGATTTTTCTCAATCTCTTTAGATTTCTTAAGATCATCATTAAGTGCGGTGTGTGAAGCTTTTAATGCATTTCTTTTATCAACTAATTCCAAATGCTTCTTGTTTAATTCATCAAATTCATCAAGTAGAGCCATGTGATTTGAATCAATCGTTGCATGATCTTTGAGAAAAACTTCATGCTCTTTTTGTAGATTTGAATGTTCTAATTTTAGGCTAGCATGAGTTTTCTTTAATTTCCTATATGATGCATGGATTTTTTCACAAATTTCAAATAATTCATCATAGGTTGGTCTACATACCTCTTCCTCATCACTTTGATTTTCTCCCATGAAACACAAGTTTGTAGTTTCTTCCTCTGGTTCAGTCTCAGAGGAATCAGTACCAGATTCTGCCCAGAAGCCTCTTTGGATTTTCTTATTCTCCTTCCTAGACTTAGCTTTTTCCTCACCTTTTTCCTTTTCTTTGCTTGAATGATCTTGAAGTGTAGGACAATCGGCTCTTACATGTCCAGGTTTCCTGCATTCAAAACAAACAACATCAGAAGATCCTTTAGTATGTTTATGATCCTTACCTTTTCTCCAACTTTGATGATGCTTTTGTTTCTTCCTTAGAAAGCTTTTGAATTGCCTTGTGATGAAGGCAACTCCATCGCTTTCAGACCCAGAAGATTCAGAATCCGATTTGTGTGCCTTTAATGCAATGGTTTTCTCCTTTTTCTTTTCACCTGCATCAAGATTTCTTTGATTCACCCCTTGCTCGTAAGCAATGAGTGAGCCAAGCAAGTTATCAATAGAATAGGTGTTTAAATCTTTAGATTCAGTAATTGCAGTAATTTTTGCATCATAGGATGAAGGCAAGCATCTCAAAATCTTGTTAACTTTTTCATAGTTCGAAAGTTCTTTTCCTAGTGCATGCAATGAGGTAGCAATCTGAGTAAACCTAGTGTACATGTCAGAAATTGATTCATGAGGTTTCATACGAAAAAGTTCGTAGTCATGCAAGAGAATGTTTAAACGGGATTGTTTAACTTCATTAGTGCCTTCATAAGTAATGCACAATTTATCCCAAATTTCTTTACCAGTTTTGCAAGTTGAAACACGCATGTAATCCTCAGATTTTAAAGCACAGAAAAAACAATTCAAACATTTAGCATTTAATTGAGCTAAATCTCGCTCATCAAAAGTCCATTCGGTAAAAGCAACTTCAGTTTTAAAACCGTTAATTTCACGAGAAGGTGGAGAATAACCTTCTTGAATAAGCATCCACATGCGATAATCAGTAGATTGTAAAAAAGTTGACATGCGAGTTTTCCAGAAATCAAAAGGTAGGTTATCGAACAGAGGAGGTCGGGTAATAGAATACCCTTCCGTAGTGTTGCGATTCCCAAAGTTAGACATGGATCAAATTCAAAAAGTTTTTAAACTTTAATTTTCGAAACAAGCTCTGATACCACTTGAAAGTTCGATGGGGATGTTAAGCCCTATGAACTTAGTCCCAAACTAACCAAGAGGGGGGGTGAATTGGTATTTTAAAAACTTCATTTTTAAACAAAGAAATAAAGTAACATAAAACCAAATCACACCACGAAAATAATGCGGAATTAAACGTGCAGAAGCAAGAAAAGAAACACAGAGATTTATAGTGGTTCGGTCGACTCGACCTACGTCCACTCCTTGGAGGCACCCTCCAAGTATTGCACTAAACAAAAAGTGACTCTCCTTTAGCCCCCGCGGCTAGGTGGAGAAACCCTCACAAGAACCTCCTTTTTGCCACCCCGGCAAGGCAGAGAACCTATCTCCTTTTGCTTCCTCCTGAAGCCGGCAGAGAACCAGAACCAACGGCACAACTCCTTACCTCTACCGACCCTTCCACGGACGAGAAACTCTAGACGAAGACGACGCAGAGAGATCCTTGAAGCAACCCTTGTGAAACCCCTCACAAGCTCCCCCTCACAAGATCCTCTCTCTCTCTTCTCTCTCTCTTTCTCTCCTCAAGGTCTTCTCAGGTCAAGGCAGTAGCCAAAGGTCTTGAAAAACGTTGAACAAGAGCTCTTTAAATAGAAGAGCTTCAAAAGAGCTCATTAATTGCAAGTTGCCGACAATATCGTCCAGGCCGATCTGGACTTCGGCCTGGCCGATCAGTACAAATTAATGAAGATCGGCCAGAGCATAGCCCTGAATGGAAAACAGGACGATTGAAAATTAGCTTGATCGTCCAGGCCGATCTCACGATCGTCCTGGCCGATCAGTTCAAATCAGACGAAAATCGTCCTGACAATAGCCCTGAATACGGGCTGGCCGATACTGATCGTCCTGAAGTAACTTAAGGTTTTTTGACTAGATCGTCCGGGCCGATCCTGCGATCGTCCAGGACGATATGATCGTATCAATCATCCTTAATTACTTCCTTGATTTCCTGAACAATTATGGCATAATTTGTTAATATCGTCCAGGCCGATACAAGGATCATCCTGGCCGATAATTTAAAGATATGCTATACCATACTTGTCTATGGCGGCTACTTCTTTCTGTTTTGAGCTTATCGTCCTGGCCGATACACGTATCGTCCAGGACGATCGGTTAACGTTGGCTGCCTTAATCAAGAATCCTTAATTAGACTTTCTGTTTTAAGCTGATCGTCCAGGCCGATCAAAGATATCGTCCTGGCCGATATGAGTAAAAACAGAATTTCTAATTCTCTCAAGTGTGTGTGTGAGGGGTTACAAAGTATCAGTCTTTTTGACTATTACAAGTGGACTCAAAAGGTAAAAATAAAAGTACAGACTGACTCAACCCTAGACCTACGCATTCCTGAACTTGGCTCCTTTTTGATTGTCCGATCGTCGATTCCTGAAAAGTTAGAAGCAACAAGCTGTCCAAGAAAAGTAGTGTTTGTCAATCATCAAAACATAAGACATAGATTTGCAACATACTTTGCCTCCAGTTTTGGTCTCCAATAGGATGAACTTCTTCATATCTCCAGTCATGTGTCGCGAGCAGCCACTATCCAGGTACCACATGCTCTCACTAGGTCTTTTGTGAGAGCATCCCTACAATTTCATTCAAAGATTAGATTTGGGAACCCAAGTGAGTTTGGGTTCCTCCTTATGCTTGCATGAATGAGATGTATGCATGTTATGCTGTGATGGATGCAGTTTAGGTCTCCATACTAAGTGTGTCCTACGGTGAATTGTGCATGTGCGGGCTATGTGACCTAACATGCCACAAGAGAAGCACCTAACACCAGGAAATGGATTTACTAATCTATGAGTATGGTGGTGCCTCTTCCTAAGGTTTTGAAATGCATGCTGTGTTGGGGGTTTTCTAGGATGGCCTACTGTGAGTGATGCAATTTCATTTTCTAATTCTTTTATCTTTTCACTATAGGTTTTATTTTGAGCTGTCAATCCATCAACTTCTATCAATAGCAAGTGCTCACTATGATCTACTTCTAATGCAAGTGCAGTTAGTTTTTCAAACTCTACATCTAGTTCAATATGTGATGTTTTCAAGGATTCATGCGCTTCACTTAGTTCAATATGCTTCTTATTTAATGCATCATACTCATCAAGAAGTAACATGTGATCTTTATCTAAATCAGAATTTTCTTTAACTAAGTTAGCATGCTCAATTTGTAAGGAACTAAATTCAATATTAAGTTTAGCATGCATTTTCTTCAGTTTCCTATACGAGTCATGAATATTCTCAGAAATAAGCAGTAATTCATCATAAGAAAGTTGACATACCTCCTCTTGATCCAATTGATCAAGGTTATCATTAGCCATAAGACACAAATTTGTTACCTCCTCCTCTGCTTCTTCTTCTGATGATTCTGAGGCAGAGTCGGCCCAAAAAGCTTTCTGTGTCTTTGTCTTTCCTCTCTTGTATTTAACTTTGTCATCTCCTTTCTCCTTTGCTGGTTGACTCTTCAGATTAGGGCAATCGGCTCGAAGGTGACTTGGCTTCCTGCACTCAAAGCAAATTGTATCAGATGAAACCTTATTGGACCTTGAGCTCTTACCTTTATTCCAGCTGTTCTGATGACGCTTTTGTTTTCTTTTCAGGAAATTTTTGAACTGTCGGGTCATCAGTGCTATCTCATCATCTTCCTCCCCTGCAGAGCTTTCACTTTCTGAGTTGTTAGCTTTTAATGCCACCGTCCGCTCCTTTTTCTTTTCACCTGCATCACTTTGCCTTTGGCTCACTCCTTGCTCGTATGCAATGAGTGACCCAAGGAGGTTATCAATAGAATAAACATTAAGATCTTTAGACTCAGTGATAGCAGTTATCTTAGCATCATAGGAACTAGGTAGGCATCTAAGAATTTTATTCACTTTCTCAGAATTTGAAATTTCTCTACCTAATGCATGCAATGATGTCACAATTTGGGTGAACCTAGTGTACATGTCAGAAATTGTTTCGCTAGGTTTCATACGGAATAATTCATAATCATGCAGTAGAATGTTAAGCCTAGACTGTTTTACTTCGTTTGTTCCTTCGTATGTGATGCACAGTCTATCCCAAATCTCCTTACCAGAAACACAAGTAGATACTCTCATATAGTCCTCAGATTTCAATGCATAAAAAAAACAGTTTAAGCATTTAGCATTCAGTTGGGCTAATTCCCTATCCTCATTGCTCCATTCAATAAAAGGCACAGAAGTTTTCAAACCATTAACTATCTTGAACGGTGCAACATATCCATCATTTACTAACATCCACATGCGGTAATCTATAGATTGCAAAAATGTAGACATTCTAATTTTCCAGAAATCAAACGGTATGTTATCAAAAAGTGGTGGACGAGTTATTGAATAACCCTCCGCAGTGTTACGATTACCAAAATTCGACATGATCGTTTTTTCAAGGTTTTCTAAAACACTATTTTTGAAAAACAAGCTCTGATACCAATTGAAATTACTAAACCACAAGAGGGGGGGTGGTGAATTGTAAAAGTCTTTCGATTAATAAAATTAACCCTAAACAAGAGTTCTAATTTTTTTGTTGTTTTTGAAATATTAAAACAAATATTTATGCAAATTTGCTTTCACAAAAAACACATGCAATAGATATGACAAGATTAAAGTGCAAGCAAAAAGTAAGCAATGATAAAGAAAGAACATACCAAGAATTTTATAGTGGTTCGGTCAAAATATGACCTACGTCCACTCCCCGGAGTCCTCCACTCCGGGATTTTCACTATCAAAATAGTTCTCCTTTTGCCCCCCTTGGCAAGGCGGAGAAGCCTGTACAAACCTCCCTTTCACCAACCGGCGTGGCGGAATACCAAACTCTATTTTCACCCTCTTGGCGACGGCAGAGAACCTTCTCGTTTTTCTCCCTCCTGGAGAAGGCAGAGAACCTCGAGGTAACGGATGTAGACGAGCCTTTCCCTTGGAGATCCTTCCTCAAATCCTTCTCGGGCCACAGGAGGAGCAAGATGCAGCAAGCTTGGAGCAACCGTGTGATCTCCCTCACACCTCTTCTCCCTCACAACGCTCACCTCCTCCTTCCTCTCTCAACCCTCAAGAATTTCTCTAGAATTTTCTCCCTTGGAATCCCTCTCTAACCACGTTCACCCCTCTGTAATTGTTACCCAAAAAGAGTTGATTGACACCTAAAAACGGGCTCCAAAAACCTCTGATTTCAAAATTAGCCGTTACTGTTCGTACAGTACGATTCAACATCGTACAGTACGATCTTCACAAACAGCCATCGTCCTGGTACGAAGATGTACGATCAGTACAAAAATAAATCGTACTGTACGATATAATATCGTACGGTACGATCCAACAAGATACTACTCGTACAGGACGATGGTCTGGACGATCGGATGTCGTCTCTGTTCATCGTATGGTACGATTACTATCGTACAGTACGATGTTCAAATTTTCATTAGCCCTGGATTACATGCACTAATCACGGGTTAATTTTAAGTAAGTATTAAAAACAGATCGTACAGTACGAACTTGTTCGTACAGTACGAACGGCGCAAAATCACTTACTTAAACTATCTCACGGCTAGGGTTTTGGATTTGAACATATCGTACAGTACGAAAGGCTTCGTACAGTACGATCTATTCACAGAATTGTCCACATAGCTTGGATCGTACAGTACGAAATAAAATCGTACAGTACGATCTACAGAGAAGAATTTTGTTATAATTTGCAGTTAAAAAAAAACTCTCCCCCTGTGTGTGTGCATGGTTGCTCTTACTCTTACGCATTTTGTGGCCAGACTCAATAAAGTAAAAAATACAATAAATGAAAAATACAATATTTGACTCATACTCCTAATCTACCCGGTCTTGAGTCTTCCTTTCTTCCTGAGTCACTTGTGATCTTCCTGAAATGTTAGTGCTCAAGAAAAATAACAGATAAAATAATAATCAATGAAAAGCAGTTCCAAAACAGTCATTATTTGGCATCATCAAAATCTCAAACTCGGGGTCATGGGTTGCAAGAAAAAAAATACTACAAGTAAGTACAAAACAAAAGATACTGCATTTAGATAAATAGGCATTACAACATCACAACAAACTTCTCCCCCTTTTGACAGCACAAAAAGGAGGAGCTACTAAAAGCAAAAAGTAAGAGATTTTTTTTTTTTTTTCTTTCCTTTATTTTTCTGCACTTTATTTCCGCATTTATTTTCATTGTGATTAATTGCGTGGATGAAATTGATTATCTATCTTTTTATTGTGAATGAAATTCGCTTCCGCATAAAGTCATAAAAAGATATTTCTTTTCATTAGAGAAGTTTTTAATCATCTAATTCACCCCCCTCTTAGCGCATCTAGTAATTTCAATTGGTATTAGAGCAATTTCAAGAGAGAGAGAGAGAGAGAGAGAGAGAGAGAGAGAGAGAGAGAGAGAGAGAGAGAGAGAGAGAGAGAGAGAGAGAGAGAGAGAGAGAGAGAGAAAGTAGTCAACTTGCTCAAATTTATGCACTACAAGTGCTAGTAGATGTAAGAGATACAAAATATTCCAAATATTTTTTGTCACCTTTTATTTATAGGGATCTAAGGGGTACAAAATAATGCGTGGTCTAAGGAATCTTTAATACATGTGTCACTCTTTGATTAGCTTGAGGGGAGTTTATTTTCCTTAAACTCAATTTCGTATCTAAAGGAGAGTTCAATATTACCAAGTGTGTATGGATGAAAAGACAGGTTATTCATTTAGTGGGTCATAAATTGAGAGATATGTGACTAGCAAGTGTTTAGGAGTTTTTGGCAACAAGTGTAAGAGCTCCAGATCACCAAAGGGTGGAGGGCGAGTTACCGAAAAGGTGGACTTTATGGTTGATTGGTCATGATTGGGCATTCTATGAGCACGTTTAATAGGCACTATCTGGTACCTAAGGTAGAGGTTATGATTGATGACACTTTGTGGTGATGGAAAGAAACTTTGATAGCTAGTCCAGCCTAGGAGGTGAGTGGCAAGTTACAAGATCTACAATGACCCTGAGATTTTTGTATGGGAGGAAGCTCCATTCCGAGTTAGATCTCATGATGTTTGGGGTGAGCTCCTTTGTAGGCCCACAAGATATGAGCTATTTTGTTGTGACCCGCCAACTATATGCTAAATACCTGAAAAAGGTATGTATGAGTATACTCATTTTTCCCAATAACATATTTGAATGTAAAACATGTAAATGAGTTTTGGATTTTGAATCTAAATTAGTAATTGTAGAAAAAGTAAGTAGAACTCAAAGCCCAGTTTCCCTTTGAAGTTATCGTTATTTTAAACATTGTCATATTTTTCAATTATTACATAAAAAAAAAACAATCAAAATTTTGTGCTATACTCTTTTATAAATTTTTATTGTTTGAATAATGTTTCTTGTTTATTTCTAAAACATGAAGCAACACTTCGGTTTCGTTTGTGACGGCTTTCTTATTACTTCTTAAAGCAGCTTTCTAATAAAAAAAATTGTACTAAAAAACTACTCTAAGAAGAAGTAAGAAACCGTCCCAAACCAAGCTTTCATGTTCTCTATATCACAAATCTGGGGTGGCCGGAGGCGTTCAGGACATCTATGGAGAGGATCAGGCCACAGAGAAGCAAATCTTGGTGCTAATGACATATTTTTATTCTGCATATACAACATATTTTCCTGTTATAAGATTGAAAAATGAAACATATTAAGTTGACAATTTTGAATCAAAATTATATTTGTAAAAATAGATACAAAACAAAACTCAAAATCTTATTATAAAAAAGTATCTTTGAAAAGTAATAAAAAATTGCTGTACATTGTTTTTGAAATATTTCTGAGAATGAAAATTAAGTTAGAGGTACAACAATCTAGATTTGTTGACTTATATACAATGCAATAATTAAGCTATTAAGACAGAGGCACTTACCGGTACATATATTATTTTTATAATAAGTCCAGAAGAATAGAAACTTGAAACTATTAAATATTTATTTATATTAAGTTGTGGTAGAATTTCAAAATAGTAAGTAAGTTGTTGATCAATCACTTTCCATAACCACCTTGTTGGAAAATTCAAATCACTACGAAAATGTCCAATAGGCTATTTTCTTGTTGAACATGAATGTACAGATGATTTTTTTGGCTTATATATATATATATATATATATATATATATATATATATATATATATATATATATATATATATATATATATATATATATATATATATATATATATATATATATATATATATATATATATATATATATATAATTTCTAGATTTTCTAAAAAATATTTTATATTGGCTTTTATGTGTTGTGCACAGGAAAATTACCTGTTGTTAGCGGATTTTTCCAGCAGAAATTATTCATTTTTTAGCGGATTTAGAAATTTCCGGTAGAAAATCTTTCGCAAGTAAAACCCGTGTAAGAAAAAAATTTTGGTGAAAAAAAAAAATATCGAAAAAAGGCTTCCAGAATAGCGCAAAAAAAAAAAAAAAAAAAAAAAAAAACCCAGCAACAGCTCGATAGCCCTGCCAACCTAGCTGCGCACTTGGCCGCACTGCGACGTCCTGCGCTGCCTGCTAGCCTGCCTTCCAGTAGATACTACCTGCGAGCCTGCTCGTGGCGTGACTCCCGTTGGATTTGAACACAACCTGAAAAAATTTCAAACATCTTGCCACTTTGTTGGAAAGGAAAATGCGCTACAAGGATTTCTAGTTTAGATTTAAATTATAATAATACGAAAATTAAAATTTAAAATTAACTAAAATAAAAGAAAAATATTACAATTAATAATTAATTATAATAAACTATTAAATTTAAAATTAATTAAAATAAATTATAAAATTAACTAAAACAAATTTTTAAAATTAATAAAAAAATAAATAATAACATTAAATTTTTAATCATTTAGTTAGATATTTAAACAATTAATTTAAATATATTAATATTATTAGTTTATTTTAAATAGTTATAATTCTTATTTTGAAATTACGAATATTATTTTTCAAAAATTATTAAAATCCACGAAAAATCTTTTTTTCAAAATTCGCTTGAAAATCTGTCGGAAAATTTGCCGGAAATATTTCATCTAAATCTGTTGGAAATCCGTTAGAAAAATTCATCAGTAATGAACGATTTTCCTATAGTGTTGATAGTTTATGAAATAATCTTTGAGAAATCTTATATACTAACGGTTAAATAATTAAACTTCTTTGCTTAGTTTTGATAACATTCTGTCAAAAATAGAAGTAGAGGATGTGCTGAATATATGTTTTGATAAGATGCAGGCTTAATTATGTAGAGAAGAAGCTCTAAAATCAGTAAGCATACTTAATTATTAGTTTTTCAATTTATCTATCGAAATTATTTTTTTGGTGGATCCGTGGTTGGGGTATATGATGCAGGTTTCGTTTGGAACAATTTTTTTACTGCTTTCTAAAGCAGTTTTTTAATATACAAGTTTCTTAGGCTTCATTTGGGACAATTTTGATAATGCTTCCTTAAACGGCTTTCTAGTATAAAATTTTATAATCCAAGAAATTTTTGTACTATAAATCTGTTTTAGAAAGCAACAAAAAAACTGTCCCAAATGAAGCCAATGTATTTAGTCTATCATGTTTATTTATACAAAAGGCATTTGTGGTACTTTATTAGTATGTGATGGCTATAAAAGTGTCTTATAAAATAAGATCTATTTCAAGATCTCTGAATGATTACACATAATATTTTTTTATTGGCGTCATTTCTTCAATTATGAGAATTGGTCACTAATCATGTATAATTATTTAATTAAGGGCCCATGTCATGATAGAGTGATAAAATAATCAAGGTTTATTAAAAATATATGCTAACTAAGGTACTTAAATAAACTAAAAATTTTAGAGAGAGAAATAGAGCTGACAGATTATCAAAAGGGTGCACAACACAGTTTCTAAATTAATTTACGTAAGAATATATAGATCACGACAATAAAAATGAGGCATGTTCCGTACATAATACAAAGGTCATATGCAAGATTAATAATTTTTTAATCAGAATGAGTTATAAGCTAATATTTTTTATCTATGTTATTTATTTGTTGTTGCATGAGGATCCTTTTTCTCTTGTGCATTCATCTCCTGCACAAATTCTACAAATTTATTTAACTTTTCTAATATTTACTAGTAAATTTCTGTCATTCTCTATTATTGTATGGGACCTGACGACTGGCTGATATTTCTAAGATACTCTTTATTAAAAATTGTAAGGGAATAGCATGATATGTGGATGGAGTGGGAATGCTCTATATATAGAATTCCTTCTGCTATATCCTATTTTTTGCTTCTTTTGTGATCTGATGATGCCCCTCACTACAACAGATTTATATTAGACATTATACTTTTTTGGCCACCGAATGGCAACTATAAGATCCTGATGTTTTTTTCAGATTTTGATTATTTTCATTGCCCGACTTTGAATTCTTCTTTGTGGTTTCTTTATCTACCAGATATAGTTATTATTTTTATACTTTTTTTTTTCTTTTGGATCTCTCGATAACAATTTTTATGTGGAAATCCTACCCATGTTGCCCTCAATTTCCCCAAGAACGAAATTTTTTCTGTTTCCACAAATTAAGAGATATTGACGAACATAAATGATGTCGATGTTAATTAAGGTTTTATTGGCCTCTACAGACTCCAAAGTAATGGATCTAATAGAATTCTCAATAGATTGTATTGAACATAACTTGGATTATCTATACCACCCGTTGTTATGCCCAATATTACTTTATTTGGTAGAGCTAGACTTATAGAATATAGTGTATTAATATCTTACCAGAAGGAAAGAAGCATTGTTCATCAGAGAATACTAAGAATATGTAAGCTGTGTCTAGGCCAATAGGGTGCAAATGCCAGTATACATTTTCTTAATTCGAGCCATATGTTTCTACACGTGCATGTATTTTCAATTATCTAATAGGTGCTTAATAGGTTTCAATAAAAGAACCCATGCCTAATATATGCTAGCAGCAAAGACATGGCCAAGAATGGTCCCCCTCAATCAATGGTACTTGATAGCACCAACACTTGTCTGAACTTGGTAAAGAATCCTAAGAAGATCAACCACACAAGACTCCCGAGACTTGATGAATTTGTATCTCTGCTCAGTGGGATTTTCCTCCCATATCAAGATGCTACTACCATTTTCATCCACAGGTAACCCATGGTCACTGCATGAAAATTTTCTATTATTGGCAAATTTTTTAGTGGAAATCTGGTAATTTTCCGGCGGATTTGGACATTTCCAGCACATTACCAGCGGAAATTCCGACTGAAAATATTCCGTCAGAAAAACCTGTCGGTAATGGCCGATTATCCTGTAGTGGGTGCTCATCAATCCAAGAGTTGCACCCAAGAGGTCAACAATGAGGTTAAAGCTTCGTCAAGTTAGATGCCTCTAGCTAGACCCATATGAAGACACTTTCATCGACTTGGCCATGAATAATCAACATAAGGGAACTCACTATATGGTCAAAAGTTAGGTTAAATGAGAAGAATCATTCTAGTTAAGCACCCATTAAATCACGTAATGTTTCCTAAGCAGTCTATATTAAGTCTAATTTATTATTGTACTATATTATTTTTGGTATTGCCTTCCTTGAAGCTCTCGAATCTTTATAAATAAAGGGTAGAGGCACCTTTTGGATATATTAATTTTTTTTTATGCTTTTGTAAGTTAGTGGATTATTTTCCTCTCAGATTTTCTTAGCACTCCCTCTAAACCTCTACAGTATTTTTCTTTCTTTCCATACTCACCATAAGATATTGGATTCTTGTCTCATAAATTTACATGCTAGTAGGGTTGGGTATCATCCATAGATAAATTTTGATCGAAAATCCTCAAAAGTGTTGTTAGTGTGGATTGATACTAGTAACTAGAAAAAAGACGCAACTTGACAAATAACTCAATCTTGAGTTGTCATCAAACGTTGTCGTCCAAAAGTACACCACTCACCCTAATCTTATGAAGGTGGAGGTGAGAATAGCAAGGATGATCCTAGATGCATTTAATCATTATCGAGCCATTGGGGGGCTGGGTATGAAATGACTTATTTAATTTAATTTTTTGCACAGTAGTAACAATAATTTCACAATGTTAACAATAAATCATAACGGAAATAAACTAATGGGTAAACTCAAAATTTTCATTTTAAATTTTTTATTGGAAATTAATTATAAAAGAAATAAAAATCTTCAAAAAATTATTTATATATTTTATTTAATGTTGAAATTGAATTCATTTAAAACTATAACAAATAAACACAACAAATTAAAAATGTAGGAAATAAAGTAAAGGAAAGGGAAAAAAAGTATGCAAACTAAAATTTATAGTAGTTCAGTCAACCTAACCTACATCCACTCACTGGAGTCCTCTCCTCAGGAACTCTACTATCCACTCATTCTACCCTAGTAAAGCAAAAAAGTCCTCCTTCATAGGGATCGAAGAATACTCTTGTACACCACTTCGCTCTTTTGAGAAGCCTCCCTCCTTCTATACCTAGCATGGTGAGAATGCCTCACCATTGGTTTCCAATCTAGTATAAGAGTATTTTCACCAAGACTCCATAGAACTCTTAAACCAAAGAGCCTTCACTCTACCAAAATCAATGAAAGGAGGACATAGAGTAGGAAGAACATATATTGTGTAACTCAATCTCTTGGACACCCTTATAAGAAGTCTCTCATAATCTTTCAAATCTCTCTCACCTAATATCTCTCACTAAATAAAATTAGTCTCTCCAAGAACTCTCTCTCTCTCTCTACGCTCTTAGATCTCTGCATAAATTTTTAGATGTCCAAGTAATTCTATCAAAAGAGTACAAAAGAGTATTTATATTAACTTAATCAAACCCTACAAATTAAGATTTGCTTAATTTAACAGTCATATCATATAGTCAAATTATTGTGGTCTTTTCATTAGTAAAAGCAAGAGTTGCTTTATTATGTCTAGCAGGGTTTCTCATGATTGTATGCTTTTCATTAAAAATTGTACTGGTTTTTATAAAGGCTCGTTATTTCTTAAGTATCTAGGTATTCATCTTTATAAAGGAAGGAAGAAATCTTTTCTTTTTGACGATCTTTTAACTTCTGTGAAAAAAGGCTTACTTCTTAGGACTCCATCTTTCTTAGTTTTTGGGGTAAATTAATCCTTATCAAAAGTGTTTTGTGTTCCTTACCTGCTTATATATTTTAAGCTTTACAACCTACTTCTGCTGTTTGTAATAGGATTGAAAAAATATTTAATAATTTTTTTTGGGAGAGGTTCCAATATGAATCATAAAGTTATTTGGTCCTCCTGGACTAACTGTTTTGGGGTCCTTAACGAAGGGGCGTTGGGTTGTAAAAATATGCATGATTTATCTTAAGTATTTTCTTTTAAATTGTGGTTCAATTTTTTTTCTAAACTTAGTCTTTGGGCTAAGTTTATGAATGCTAAGTACTATGTTGGTAAGCATGCTACTTTGTGCTATTATAATAATGGTTATTCTGGGGTTTGGAAAACGTTGTGCAGTATCAAGTGGAGAGTTGAACCTCATGTTAAATGAGGCCTTAGTAATGTTTCCCTTTTCTTTTGGGAAGATAACTACATGAGAGTTCAGTCCATTTATTATTATATTAATTCTTTTTCCAGTGAGCCTATTAGAGTTAATTCTTTTATCTCTAACAATTCTTGGGATTACAACAAACTTACTGACATTATTCTTGAGTCTTTAATTTCTAAAATTTTAAATTTGCATATTAATTTTGACTTTATCTCTAATGATCTCTAATGGTTGGAGAAAAGCTTTCCCAAAAACAAATCAATATGGAGACATTTTAATAGGTATTCGCAATGCAGCCCTTTAAGCTCACAATGCATCATTAAGGTTTAATAACCAAACTTTCTATTTGACCTTTCATTATTTTATAAGTTTATCTTTGTCTCCCTATTATTAATCATAGCTTGTCTACTTTTCTGAGGGTGATAAGCTATGGCAACCCTATACTGAATGCCAAACTTTTAGATTAATGCTTCAACTCTTTATTTATCAAAGTGACTCAAACATCACTAATCATACTCTAGATGCCACTTGTTAATAATAGGTTCTGTTTCTTCCTCAGGGACACTTCTCCTAATGATTTTATATTTACATTTTCTAATGAGATGTAGCGTATCCAAAAAGAAGAACTTAACATCATGCATCAATTTTTTCCCTTGAGAGTGGGATAATTCAAAAAGTAAAACACCACTCACAATAAAATTTATCATAACGATATACTAATATGAAACCCTAGAATTTAGTACAAACAAATGCTCATCAAGGAAGAATTCATTATTGTCGCACTCATGAGATGAAGATTTTTTCTTTTCTAGTCTAGATAAATGATTAATTCTTTGGTTCTCATTACCATTCATATCAAGGATTTCTAAATCAAATTATTGTAGAAAAATAATATACCACACCAAACTAGGCTTGACATCCTTTTTTTGTCATAGGTTATTATATTGCAGAATTACCTATATAAACCAAAACCTTAGTGCCAGTTAAATAAGACCTGATTTTGTTTAAGAAAAAGATAGCAGCTTTTTTTAGTAGTAGTATAGTTATATTGAGTGGTATTTAAGTTCTGCTATCATTAAATATTGCATGAAATTTCCTTCCTTTCCTTTGACCAAAAATAGCTCAAACACCATAATCACTTGCCTCACACATTAACTGAAAATGTAAAGACCAATCATGTGTAACAATAATAAGTGCAATGTTTATATACTACTTTATAATTTTGAACTCATTATGTCATTCATCAACAAAAACCAATATAACATCATTTTTAACAAATGATATAGTGGATTTGTGATTTTAGAAAGTCCATAATAAATCTCTTATAGAACCCAACATGTCCTAAAATCTCCTTATATTTTTTACATAAGTAAGATGATATAAATTTTTAAAAATACTTATCCACACCCTAATACTTGTTTTGAAATCTTATATTTTAAAACAATCTCTTGGCCACCATAAATTGACATTTTTCTCAATTTAACACCAAATTTATGTCTACACGTCATTTAAGCATAGTAATTAAATTATGTAAGTAGTAATCAAAGGTGGTGCCAAAAATAAAAGGTCATCCATAAGTACCTCAATGCCCTACTCTATCAATTCTAGAAAATATATATCTTATAGTGTTAAAAGTTGTAGCGGCATTGTAAAGCCCAAAAGATGTCCATCGAAAGTCAAATGTTACTTAAGGACTAGTGAAGGTGGGCTTGTCGTGGTCCTCATGTGCTATATGAATCTAGTGATACATTGAAAACACATCTAAGAAAAATAAAATGAACACCCTACAAATCTATATAACATATGGTCAATAAATTGCAAGGGAAAATGATCTTTCCTAACAGCCTAATTCAGCTTCCTATAATTAATACAAATCCTCTTCCTAGTCACTAATTATGCTAATTAGAAACTATAGTTAGGCCACCTTTATTAGGGACATATTAAATCAGACTCACCCAAGCACTATAAAAAATTTGATATTTGATTCATCCATCTGACCATTTAAGTATCTCTTCTTAACTACCACTTTTATGATAGGGTTCAATCTCCTATATGGATCCACTTTTGTTAGGGAATTCTCCTTCATCATGATAATGTGCATAAATAAAGATGGACTTATTCCCTTTACTTCATCTATAGTCTAGCTAAAAGCTTTTATATACAATCCTAAAACTCTAATAAACCTATCTTCTTATTCCTCTCCTAAATCTACAAAAATAATTATAAGCAAAAGTGATTTCTAACATAAGAAGGCATACTTAAGATGGCTAAGCAAGGCCTTAATCTCTAAATTAAGTGCCTTTTTAATAGATGGTTTCAAAGCTCTACCTATGATAAAAGTATCCAAGGTCTAATACCTCTCCCTAAATAACCTACGGGTCTCCCTAATAAAATGAATTATTTCTTACAACCCCTCACTAATGTCTTTTTCACTATAAGATACATCCAAATTTCTATCAGATAAAAGACCTTCCCTACAATCCTCATTACTAGCCTCTTCCATATCCACTAAAAATTAATTCATACTTTTCTCTCTATGGAACTTCAAAGTCTTAAACATATCAACTGTTACTTTCTGATCTTTGACTTTCATAGTAAGCTCACCCTTCTAGACATCTATTATAGCCTTACCCATTGCTAGAAAACGTCTCCCTTAGATAATGGAATCTCCATATCCTCTTTTATTTTTATGATAATGAAACCTATAGGTAAAATAAACTTATGGGCCTTAACAAGGACATCCTCTACTACCCCCTTAGGATAAGAGAAAGATCTATTAGCAAGATGAAGGGTAAGAGAGGTTAGCAAGATCTCTCCTAAGTTTAACATCTTAAAATGGACCAAGGCCTATGATTAATACTAGAACATAAATTACACAATTATTGTCTATAGAATTTGTCATATATAGCCATTAAAATGATAAAGCTACTAGGATCCTTTAGCTTTTTGGAGAGTTTCTTTTGTAAGATTTCATTGCACTCCTCAGTCAATGTTACAGTCTCAAATTCCTCAAGTTTACTCTTTTTATTAATGATTTTTTTTCATAAATTTTAAATAGGTATGCATCTAACTAAGGCTTTTAAAAAGGTGTTTTAATAGTAAAATTCTTAAATACTACCAAAAATCTATAAAGTTACTTATGTAAATTTTGTTTGATCAACCTTTGGTGAAAAGGTGGTGGTGACCTCTCTAAACTTTTTAAATTAGTTTTTCACTTTCTTAACTAGGTCAGGTTGTTCCTTACGATGGTCTGATACTAACACTTTCTCTACCATAATTTCATGTTGTTTCTCCTTGATTCTACTATGTTTACCCAATTCCTTTCCACTCAACTAAATTTCTATGTATTGCTCATTTTCTTTTTACATAAGATTAACTTTGATGTACTAGGCAAAGCTCCATGGGGTCTACTATTAATTGAACTAGCTAGCTACCTTAATTAGGTTTCCAAGTTCTAAATAGTAGTAGCCTAGCTCAATAATTGGGTTCCCATATGCAATACAAATTCCTCCAAAGATGGTTTCTTATCCTTAGGCAGATTACCATAATTAAAATTTTGGGGAAAATTGGGCCTATGATTTTCAAATTTTTCTTAAGAAGGGTTGCACAATCTTTCAAGGTTGGGCTAATTAGCATTCAACTAGTTTCGACAATTATAAGTATTATTCCAATTGAAATTTGGGAGGTTCCTCCAACCTAGATTATATGCATTAGAATAGGGGACATTTGTACACCGATGAAATTTATAATTTCTACCTCCTTCACATTAGGATCACTAGAGGGAATAAATAGATTCTTATATATAACCATAGATAATCTTGAGGCTGGACTAACTCCAAGATGGTCTAACTTCTTAGACATGGCCACTACCAAGGTAGTCAAAATTGAAAGAGCATTATACTCATAGACATTAGCTATCTTCTTAGGATTCACCTTATTTGATGGCCAATGGAAGTTTTTTGTTACCATTTTTTTAATTAATTTATAATCTTCATCCTATGGTTTTGATATCAATGACCCACCAACAACCATATCAATGATAGATCTAAGGGATCCTACCAATCCATTATAAAAGATTTGAATAACCAACCAGTCTAGTAAGACATAGTAAGGGTACTTTATAAGCATCTCTTTGAATATTTCCATTGCTTTATATATCAACTTTTCATTGCTTCATATATCAACTTTCCATCAAATTAGAAAAATGAAGTAATATCATTCCTAAGCTTTGTTATTTTTGAAGAAGGGAAGTACTTAACTATGAATTAATGGGACAAATTATTCCATGTGGTTATAGAAGTTGAGGGTAGGGAATTCAATCATATTTTTACCTTATCCTATAGATAAAAGGGAAATAAATAAACGTTAATAAGATAATCAAAGACTCTATTATAGTTTAATGTTACACAGATATCTAGTAAACATATTAAATATAGATTGGGATTTTTAATAGAAGCTACACTGAACTGTGAGTTCATAGCCATTTTGATAATAACAGGTTTAAGCTCTAAGTTATTGTCTTAGATTATTGGACTTTGGAGGCTCTGATTAATAACATTTATGAAGGGATTAACATACTTTTTAAGAGATCTAGGTGTTTCATGCTCTTCAATTGAGTTTGTCCATTTCTATAACATATTTATTTTTTGTTATTCTATTTTTTTATAAGGTTCATCTCTATCTCTAAGTCGAACAATTATGTTTTCTTACTAGAGTTATAATACATGCACAACCACAAGACATAAATGAAAAATGATATGAAATAAAATAATTAAACATACTTATATTAAAAACAATTTAAAAATTGTCACAAACTTATAAATAGTTCATGAAAAACACTAATTAAAGAAAAAACATAATGACAAAACAAAATATGTATTTTTTAAAATAATAAAAGTCAACTAACAAGATAATCCAAAGTTCTCCCTGACAATGGCATAAAAAACATGATGGGTAGCTCTTGGCATGCAGTATTAAATAAGCTGAAAGTGTAAATCTTGTAGAATCTAAACGATACAAAAGTGTAAGTACTGAACAAGTAATAAAGAGTTCAGTAGAGTGTTGATCCCACTAGGAAAAAAATAGTATCCTATGTTTTCCCTAGTCTATATAATTAAGTTGCAAAATTAATCCTAAGAAATCTAATTAAAAATGGTTTCCTAAATTTTACTATTATAAATGCTAAAGGAAATGATTTAAAAAATTAAGAGTGTTTTGAACTTATGATTGTAATAAATGTAATGTTTTCCTAAGTTGACTCTCATAATATTTATGTGAATTAGAGGATATGAACTCTTAGATTTTTATTAAGCCCGTAAGAGTTCAAAGTAAAGATTAACCGTATTAAAATTATTATATCTCCATAGATCCCAAAATCCTAACCATTGTATATCTAGGCATGGTAGTTTTCTATTGCAAGGTTCTTTATTATTCAATCATTTCTCCTTTAAGGCAGTGAATCACACTATGTTTTAAATTAGAGTATGGCAATTGCACTAACCTAATGAAGTATGGGAATAATTAAAAATAACAATCATTATTTTAAGTCCAAGAATCAACTTAAGTAAAAATATACACTATTTCACATCATAAGTTTAAAATAATAAGTTTAGTAGCCATGGAGTTAAATTCACATAAAATATATTTTATTTACTAAATAACTAGGTGAGTCAATTTCAGGTCACACAGGTCGGGTTCAGGTCGAACCCGGAACTCACCCCGCACTATTTGAGTTCAGGTCAATCTAACCAATTTTTGCAAACGGGTTGATTTTTTGGACCTGAACCTGGCCCACTTTGGGTTTTGGTCAAGCCAACCCAACCCATTTAGGGTTTTAGGGATAGCGTGGCAGGCAGGGCAGCGGCAGCTGCAATAGTGCCGTCGACCGACAGGGCAGCAGTAGAAGTGCCAGCAATGCGACAGTCAGTGATGCGTGGAGCAAATGAAACTCAATCGCTCGATGTGATGCAATGCGACACGACGTGATGTGGGGCAAGCAGGCAGGTGAGCAGGTGAATAACAGGGCAGGTGGGGTTGCTGGCATTGGGGTAGCGGGGCAGCGGGGTAGTAGGGTAGTTGGGTTTTCGAGTCATTCTTAAGTTTTTGGGTCAACCCAAACTTGACCCTATTTTGCAAGCAGGTTGGTTTTTTGGACCCGAACTCGACCCATTTGGATTTGGATCAACCCAAACCTGAAATTTGTGGGTTGTGTTTTCGGTTCGGGTCCAATATTGACACCCCTATAAACAACAATAAAATACAAGTATGAGTAGTTTAAAATATCACCTAAAATCCCTTTCACAATCACTCACTAACACTGGAGATCTTTTGGAATGATTTCCTTGAATTACAAAATCTCCTTTGAATTTACTCATCCTTACAAATAATTTTATTTACAAAATAAATTTCCATCCCTTACATATTAGAAATGAAAATGGTTTATACTTAATACACCAAACTAATATTGGTGTCATAGTTCTATAAAGTTATGCACCCCAACAATACTAATTTAGCTAGAGCTTTGGTGCTAGTTGATGTTAAGTGTTTTGGTATTGAGTTAAATTGATGTGATGCTTTAGTACGTAAACTACTCCAACATCCTTATTATGACATTCCTGGTGATTGGAAACCATGGCACCAACATGGTCATGGGGAACTCAAGAAGTTAACATTATGGAATTGAATTAACTATGCATTTTCTTGAATGGAGTGGCACAACAATGCTACAAATGATGGTCTACGGTGATTTGGATGATGTGATACTTGAAGGTTCAACACTTGGGAATTAAATAAATTTGAAAATTTAACAGACATAGTTGTGCACCGGTGCTCAAAAGTGGTGCTGCGGCATCGATGGTACTATGGTATAGATTGTATGGGCATTGTAGTGTTGGAGCAAAATTTCTATTTTATGGCCTTTTTTCCTAAATTTTCTTGCCTATTATCAACCAAAACAAATATTTTTACAATAATATATGAAAGAAATTATTAACACAATTTTCACTTAACAAGGAAACAAAAACTTAGTGTTTTAGTGTTTTTATAATTTAAGGGAGATAAAATTAGGGTCATTACACATATTTAGATTGAACTAATTGTAGTGTAATTGTACTAAAATATTATAGGGCTTTTGTGCCAATATTAGAAATATGGAGGTACTCATGCAGGTCTTGGTAAGTGATTAAAACTTGGCATTGGCGCACCATGGATTACATGGATGTCTTATCACTAGTTATTCTCAATTTTGAAAAAAAACATAAATATAGAAGATGCTTTATAAGATAGGGGAAGGTGGGGAAGATGATAAATTAAAGGGTTATCCCAAAAACGAGGACAAACACCTTTATCCTTAAATGTTTTTGACCTAAAACTTTTGAATCTATTATAGACGCCTCCTCATAGTGCCTATAAGACTTTCCATCTTTATCACCTACAAATCTAACATTCCAGCATGGTTGGGAATTTGGTACAATCTTCAACTTTAGATTGTCCTATCATAGTGGTGGCCAAATCTTTTGATTAAGTTAAATCATGCTGTATAATAATTATTCATCATAAGGTAGTTAATATTATAATTAGTATATTTTATATAACATTCTAACACATATCATAATGTCTGAAGGTGTTCATACAATATGATTTATTATCAATGTTCTTCCTATTATATTAATGTTCCAATTATGGCTTAGGAAGTGTACTTGTCTATGTATATCATATAGTATGAAGGGGTTCATACAGTATGATATGTCATTTTTTTTAATGATCAAGGCCTTTTGTTTTAGGTAAACAATAATTTCAACCTAGTTATAAGTAATGCCAATACAATGCAAACACATAAAATAACTAACAACATATAAAACATAACATATAATTATGCATACATAATAGAAAGAGACATAATCTCAAAAAATCATGAACATCAATTAGAAAAATAATGCATTAAAACATCAATATGCCCCTATATATGAAAACCCTTAAAGAACCTAAATAAATAATTCCTAATATTGTTTTAGGTGCTCTAAATCTCTAAAAATGCAAGGTTTTGGTAAAGATATCAGTTAATTGATTGTTAATGCTATAAATTGAATGTATATATCTCCTTTTGACCCAAGGTTTCTAATAAAATGTTCTCTTATATCTATATATTTGGTGCATGAGTGTTATATCAAATTTATAATAATGCATATTTCCCTTCTATAATCACATATTATAGGTAAAATACCCACCTTCAATCCATTATCAAGAAGCTATAAGTTTAGCCATAGAACATGAGCAACACAACTCCTTGTTGAAATGTACTATGCCTTTGTAGCGGATAGAACTAATGAATTCAAATTTCTAATTGATCATAAACTAATGATTATCCAATGAACCGGCAAGTCCTTGAAGTACTCTTTTGATCTACCTTACAACCCATAAACTCTTAATTTGAGCATCTTATTAATTCCTCAGCAATTTTTAGGATATTAGATATCTATATTTGGTGTGACTAAAATATATCTTGAATCCTCTTAACTATAGCTATGTGTTATTCCATATGTTCAAACTATAATCTAGCACATAAAAATACTAAATATAACATCAAGACTACTTACAGTAACATAGGGTAATGTGTTAGCCATTCATCTATAATTTTTCTTTTCAACAATATTTTCATTTGGATCCTTATCTTACTAGGTAGCGGGGCTCATGGGTGTGATTATACTTATGCATCCTTTCATATCAAATTTCTTAATGATTTCCTTGATATATTATTTTTGGCTCAAGCATATAATAGTTACATATGTTTATAATTGTTAAATCATATATTAATTAATTTTTTTTGTTGGCTTAACTCATATTAAGTTAAGTGTTGTAGAGATGAGGATGCTTCTATAAATGAGCAACTTTATTCATAGAGACGTGATAATAAATTAAGATATGTGTGAGTAGCCATCTGATGAAAGATAAGATTAGAGAGAGCCTCGCTCTATGGTTTGGTCCATTAAAATGATAGCCATCTGATGACCCAGTTAGGAGAGTAGATGTATTAGATTTATCTTTTGTTAAAAAAGGTAGAGGTAGACCTAAAAAGTCTTAGATAAAAAATATTACAAATGACTTTTCTTTATTATATTGAAATGAGAATTTGAATTTTAACATGTCAAAATATAGAAAAAAAATTTGTGTACCCAACCCCATGTAGTGGGATAAATGTTTGCTGATGTTGTTATAGTTTTGGCTTAAATCTTTTTATGACAAACCAAGCCCAATTAATATAGGATTTAGAGATCATTTTTTGAGCTATGCTTGTTTATTACTCATAACAAGGAAAAAGGTCTCAACGTTCCTCTTTCACTTGTGTACCTTTTCCTTATTTAATATATGATAGATTAACTGTTATTATTGGTACTGTCAAAATGTCATCCATAGACAAATTTAGATTCAACATTCTTTTAAATGCCTAAAGGATGGATTGATGCTATTAACGAGAAGTCAGTAGGTAATAAAATTGGAGATAAATTTTTGATCATGAAGAACATACATTTCATAACCCACTAATAGCTTATAGAGATTTTTGATTTAGTAATTCAATGGGTGTTATACCTAACGACGAATGTCACAAAGGAAAGTGAGGTGGAAAATGCATTCTCGACAAGATCATGGAATCCAAATAGTTCATGAATGACAATATAAAAATATACTTCAAACTACACTTATTATTATAAAAAATGGTACCTAAATTATATTTTTGTGCCGTGCATGAAAGAAGAAAAATAAAAAATAACAATTAAAGGAGAATTTCAATGCTGCACCCATCTATATTGAATTGATATAGATACTACCATAGTAGTAAAGTGCTGGATCTAAGATAGAGAGCAAGGTATTCGAGGCACCATAGAATGAGTGTAATAGCACAAGATTTACAGTCATCACGGTGGGTGATAGTAATTGATGGTTGAATATGTGAACATATGTGATGATAGGTGAACTAACACATTGGTTTAGTAGTACCATAGTACCACTTAGGTTAGCAATGTGGAGCTAGTTTAGTTATTTTGAAAAACTATAAATAGGTAGCATATTTCTTATGAAAGGGAGGGTATTATTATGGGAGAGTGTGGATAGTAGTTGTGTACATTATTTTGTGTTGAGAATTTATGATAGAGGAGTGAAACATTGAGAGTGGTAATAGAGGGACCAAGTATGACCATATTCAATTTCTAGATGTCTCCACATCGATATATTGGTTCTATCCCTCAAATTTTTATTCTTGTTTTCTATTTTTCATGTGTAGCAAACTACTGTCCCTTTATATTTAGAGCCTTGGTAATGAAATTATACTTTTATTAACTATTAGTTTATTGATTTTTATGCATGTTCAAAGAATATATTACTTGTGTTGAGAAGCTACGTTATATTTCATATTTTTTCATGTTTAATCTAGCTATGTAGTTTGTTACACTCTTTCTAAATTTAAGTGTGATCTATGACCTAGATGGAGGCATAATAAAATAAATCATGGAAATTTGAACATGTGCTAATTCGAGCTGGACATAGGCTAATTGAGTATTTGAGATCTTATGGAGATGTTTTGAAATGCAACTATTATTAGAATATGGATAAAATCAACCGAGGCGACGGATTACGATTGCTCTGATGAACTCTAACTTGCTATAATATATATTTTTATTTTGCATAAAATAAAGACATTATTAGTTTGGAAATTTTATATATTTATAAAAATAAAAAATCCAAAAAGAAATTTTAAGATATACTTACTTTTACTATTTGACTTTTAGTTGGCATGATAACTTGTAGTGGTTGGAAAAACTGGTAAACAAGTTCTCAGATGGAATCCACTAGGGTATCAATCTAGCATAACACTTCCTCATGGGATTGACACTCTCTCAATCACTTTATTGCTTTATCAACATGTATACTTGCATCTTTTTGGCAATTTATATCAAAGAGAAGCATAAGTTATAGACATATTCTATTTCATACCTGCATTTAACTAGTCTAGCTCTTCATCAAATTTTTGTGCCATTGCTATGAAAATAACATGCATATTATAAATTTAAACTATATTGTTAACTAGTTGTAATTTAAACATACTTATATTTTATATCTTTATTTTGTCATTTTTATTAAAAAGTTTTTAAAAAACATTTTGTTTGTTAGTTTCGTTCTTTACTTTTTAGTCAATTATTGTTCCATGTGTTATAGATCTAGTAATGTTCCTTTGTTGTTTTATTTTGAAATTGTAAGGACCCTTACAAAAATGCAAAAAAAAAAAAAAAAAAAAAAAAAAAAAAAAAAAAAAAAGCTTTAAATACTGCTAAACCAATGAAAGATCAAGACCTTCCATGACCTCTTAGGAGTATGACAATTCTATATAGATGGAATCCACCAGTGTATTAATAGATGTACTATCTAGGCTAATAACTTTAAGCCGAAACCCCCCATAATTTAGATAGTTCAAATTTCCTAATTTTGGGGAACTCCTATTAAGGATCCCAAACAACACTTAGCTTCTTAGAAATCTATGCAACATTCAAGTATAATAGTGTCAGCGATGACATTATTAGGCTTCATTTATTTCCATTTTCTCTAAGGGACAAAGTTAAGATGTTATTGAATTCTTTTCCCCCTTGCTTTAAAAACTCTTAGAATGAGTTGGCATACAAATTCCTAACTAAGTATTTCCCACCTTCCAAAACTGCTAAACTTAGGAATGATATCACATTTTTTCTGAGTTAGAAGGAGAGTTAATTTATAAATGTTGAGAGTAATTTAAGAAAATACTTAGGAAATGCCATTACCATTTTTTACTTGATTGGTTGGTTATTTTACAATGAACTAGTAGGATCCCTTAGGTTGATTATTGATACAGTAACTAGCGGAAATTTAATGTTTAAGACCGTTGATTTAGCTTATGAATTAATTGAGTAAATGACTAGAAATAATTTACAATGGCCTGGACGAGGATTATTAAAATTTATATATATAATTCAATAAAAAATTAATTTCTTTCTGCACAAAGCTTAAATGATAAATTTTTTTAGAATTGTTAAGGATTATTAATGTTTATATGATTTATCTAAGTTGTATTAATAAATCTAATGATGTTTTTTTTAAGTCCACTATTGATTAAACAATGGTTGTGGCATAGGGGATTATGCCATGCAAGCATGAATACTCTTAGAAAGACCACCTAGCAAAAGTTATTTTGAGGCATTCCTAAGTTATAGTATTTTTAAAATTTTCATTGTTATTCATGCTAATTAGGGAAACAAACTAAATCTTCATTTCATTCCATTAAGTATGTAGTATCCACTAGAATGTTAGAAGGTCTTCATATGGATTTATTTGGACCTATTAATTTAGTTTGACTAGGAGAAAAGCCTTTTGGATTTGTAATCAATAATGATTGTTCTCACTTGCGTTATATTCCTTGAAAGTACAAGTGATTCTTTTAAGGATTATAAAACATTCTTAGTTTGGATTAAGAGAAAATAGGATATTTAATTTCTACATTCCATAGTAATTTCGGACGAGAATTTAGTTATGAGATATTTAAATTATTTTATTAAGAATTTGAAATAGAACATATTGTCTCGGCCCTTAGAGCATTGCAATAAAATGGTATAGCCTAAAGAAAAAAATAGGACATTAGTAGAACTACTAGGGCAATGCTTAGCCAATATAATCTACCCATGTACATTTAGATAGAGGTAGTGAATATTACTTGCTATATTCTTAGTAGGATGAACATAAGATCTAAGTTGAATAAGACACCTTATGAGTTGCCTAAGAGTAGAAAATCTATTTTTTCTCATCAATATGTGTTTCGGCAAAAGTTTTTTCATTTTAAATAATAGAAAATCTTATTTAGGAAATTTTTATGTGAAGGTTGAAGTAGTGTTATTTATGTTATTCCTCAATAAGCCTTATAAAATATTTAATAAAAAAATTTAGTTGTTGAGGAATCCACTAATGTTATATTTGATGAATTTTATGAGGTTTATAAAGCTAGGAAAATTAATGATGATGAAGAAGAAGATATTACCCATAGAGTTGAAAATATTGGTTTAGAAGATAGAGAAGAGATACGTTTGTCTGAGTTGATAAAAATGAAATTTAAGTAAAGTTGGCTTGTATTGCGTCAGTGGGGGTCAAGCCTTAAGAGAAATTATTAGGTGTGGTCATCGGATCGTCCGGAAGTGAATTTTGATGCGTCATATCACCCGGTACACAAAGGTATATAGCAAAATAATGACACTGCATGTCCTGACTCACCTCTAAGTAACCTCTAAGTAATGAGCGCACATAATAATTTTTTATGCCTTAAGACACCTAGACTTGATACCCTTAACTCCCTCCCAAAAAATTAATAAAATTAAAAGATCACAATGAGTGTCCTCACCAAGATGACCACGCCCACCTCCTACTTCCACGTGGCTTTAAGCGGCTCATAGGTTTCATCATGACAAACAAACGAGGCCTCAATCATTATATTAATTAAAAGCACCGCGGTAAGTTATCCTTGCGTCTAAACGAACATAAATCACACAGGCCAGCGGACTCCTCACACCATGTTACTTGCCGTCCGTCTCATTAAAGAAAAGTAAAGCCATTCCTCTCATGCCCCCCGCTAAAGAAAAAGATGGAAGCGTTGCAGAAGCTGAAGACTCTTGCGCTTCAATGCACCGCCGCCTCGCCGTTCCTCAGCTTTCGGCGGCGCAAGACTCTCAGAAGGATTTTGAGAAGCCCATTCTCTTCTCGACGACGCCGCCGCCACGCGGATCTCTCCAGATTGAAGCAGGCAGCCAAGGAGAAGAAGCCCTTGATTGCCGGGAACTCGCTCAAGGACCTGTTCGTGAAATCACCGCCGCCATCTCCAGAAGTGCTCGGCGGCCGCGGCGGCGGCGATAGCGGTCGCTGGAAGAGGATTGCGATGGATGGGCTGGGTGGGTCGGGTCATCGAGGTGTAGTAATTGGCCGGCGGGTTGGATTGGCGGGGTTGCGGTATCGATTGCTGAGGCCGGCCTGGCGGCCTAAGCTCGTGGCTATACCGGAGCTGAGAACTGAGGATGCTGAGTTGATATTGTAATTTAGTGAGTGATTGAATTGCTTTGTTGCCTGATTTCTTCTTTTCAAGTAAAAAAAGATGTCGGATTTAATTGGTAAATCATTTATGAGATTTTTGGATTGCTTAATGTAATGAAATCGGATCAACATATAATATCAAAAAATAAGGAATAAGAAGATTAAATGTACAAATTTAGTAAAAAAAAATGCTAAACCGCAAATTTCTTTTGATTTATAGCGATTGATAATGTACAATCATATCATTCAACTCTATAATTGTCTTTAAAATTATTTTTCCTGTCAATTTAATGGTGAAAATCGGGTATTTATTTGCTTCCTCTTATTGGGGAAAGGGAGCAGTATTTTTTTTTACACATATTAACCGTTTTTTAAGTAATTGTTTATTTATTTATTTATTTTTATTATCATATCTTTTACAAATTATTTGTGTTATATTTCTTAACTTTGTCAACAAAATTTTGTTTAGATCAAAATTTCATGCATGGTATTATTTTATAATATATATATATATATATATATATATATATATATATATATATATATATATATATATATATATATATATATATATATATATATATTTCGTATTATCGTAAATAAAAAGTGTGATTAATTTTTATTCAAATAAATTTCCTCGTAAATATTTTATTTTTTTGTAGATATGGAGTCTTGGTTTCTTTAAAGAGAAAAAATTCATTGACACTTCGAAATATTTTTATAAAAAAACTTTATTCTAAATAATTTTATGCACGAAAATTAACACAAATAAAATAATAATTGTCACTTAAAATATTAATAATAATTTATGATAATCCCAAAAAAAAATGTACCATAGAAAAAATGGTTAATAAATCTTTTAAAAGAAATGTAGGGTACAGGATGGAGTACTACTTACTAGACGTGTGGGGTGGGCTGGTAGTGCCCGGTTCAACCAATCACCTAATGCTAACGTGATCAAAAAATTTGTTTATATAAAAAAATACTAATCTTCGGGTAAAATAGATGAAAAAAAAATTTTTGTACCATGAAATGCTCAGGATAAATTTAAATTTTTTATTTATTTTGAAATAAATATAATATATAAATGGTAGTGAGGCCTGCAATGCTTGATGTTGTTGTTGAAAAGAATTTAAGGGGAAATTCTATAAGATGGTAGTGAGGCCTGCAATGCTTTATGGTGCCAAATGTTGGCCATTAAAAAAGAAGCATAATACTAAGTTAAGTGTTACATATATGAGGATGTTTAGGTGGATGAGTGGCTTTACCCTTAGAAATAGGATATGAAATGATCATATACATGAAAAGGTTGGAGTAGCTCCAGTAGAAGATAAGATTAGAGAGAGTCGCCTTTAGATGGTTTGGTCACATAAAAAGGCGGCCTTCCGATGACCCAGTTAGGAGAGTAGAGGTATTAGATGTGACTTGTCTTAATAAAGGTAGGGGTATACCTAAAAAGACTTGGTTAGAAAAATATTAGGAATGACTTTTCTTTATTAGATTTAAACGAGAGCTTTTAAAAGGACACAATGAAGAAATATGATTCATGTAGCCGACCCCAGATAGTGGCATAAAGGCTTGATGTTGTTGTTGTTGTATAATATATAAATGGTTTATATTATACTAATTTTAAAACAGATCAAAAAGTTTTAAAGTGACAAAATATTTGTTCAAGATATCCAGATTTTTTTTCAAAATAAAATACTGTCAGGGGAATTTCAAGAAGGGGAAGTTATTTATATTTCAACTAGTGCCTGTGCAACAAAATATCCGAAAATCATATTTTAAACCAAATTGGCCTGGTTCAATTTAAGTTGCCTTAGTCAACTCGATCCCGATTCAAAAGAAACATGCTAGCATACAAATGAAGCCGCCTAAAACAGGCGATTAGGATTTATATACTTGTTCCATGTGGAAATGTGTTGCTTATCAAGTTGGACCTAACAAATACAATATATCTATGTAGTTCACTCAAATGACTACTCAAGTCGATGACTTCCTTCGTATGAAAAATTATTGATAAGCTATTTTGTTGTATGTCGACTTATACAGACCAAGGTATGGACTTCTTATTAGTTTGACGGGCAACTTCTTCAAGTCGAACATTCTAATTAGACTACGCAATATTTATATTTTTCTCTAAATTTTTTATTTAGTTATTTTTGCAGCTAATTCTTAACGTTGAACCACCAATCCAAATCTATAAATATGTGATTAAGAGTTGAGCTAAATCTACATAATTTTTATACTCAAGATTGTTTTATAGAAAACACAAAATATCTCACTCTAGAATTTTTTCCCTTTCTCTCTCTACTAATATATCTAATTTTTTCTTTTGTTTACTCTATATTATCATTATATTTTGATGTGATTCACAGATAATTTAGGATTCAACATCTTAAAAAAATAAAAGGACATGAATCATGCCATTAACTAGAAGAAAAGTGCTTTATGAGCAGAGTAGCATCATAGATGCGGGGAAGAACATATGAATATAGAGAAGAACTAAGGGTTCATTACTATAAGATAGTTTGTTGAATTTGAAGAATGGATAATAAGAATACTTTTGGTTGCCATGGAGTGAATTTCAAGAACAACTCCTGGAGTAGAGTTGCTATTATTGTCATCTTTATCTATTGTGAGAAGAAGAAGTCCTTCTAGAGCTAAAACATTGACTTCTTCTTTAGGTGCTGAAGAGACTTGGTACCAAGTAGGGGTGTAAACGAGTCGAGTCGAGTCGAGTCGAGTATCTGGCTTATCAAGCCTGGCTCGTTTAACTCTCCATGAGCTCGAGCTCGAGCTCGAGCTCGAATTCGAGCTCGATTAATAAGCTCGAGCTCGACTCGTTTTAAAAATACCAAGCTCGAGATCGACTCGAAAACTCGAGCTCGAATCGAAAGCTCGAGCTCGTTTGAAAAGCTCGAGCTCGAATCAAAATTTTAGTTTTTTTTAATTTTTTTTATGACAGTTAATTAAAATTTATTTTAAATTATGAAGAAATAAATATATAATGTAAACGATATAAATACATAATGAAGAAATTTATTTCTAACACAACTTTAACTTTTAACTTCTTGAAAAAAAAAACTGTAGAAGAAATAAATATATAATGAGCAATCTTCAAATTTCATAACCTCCATTTTTTCACTTAATTTTTCTTTATAAATGTAATAATATATTAACATAATTTTCTCAAAGATCATATAAAAGTAGCCATTTAAAACACATAAAATACTCAACTATACAACAACACTATAACAGCAATACAATACATTGAACTAAATCTAGGCACATGCATGATTTGTAAAATTTTACATACAGACTATAACAACACATTAAGTCTTTTTAAACATAAAACTGCAGCAACTACCTGAAGGATGATGATCAGTTCGCTCTTCACTATGGCTAAAAAAGTTCTTCTTCACTCCAACAGAACTGCAGCAACTACCTGAAGGTGTTTCCAATATTTGCTTTAGTATGATCAATTTTTTCAAAGCAAATTCATACATCATCGAAATCTATTCCAATAAAATAAAAATAGAAAAAAAAAAAAAAAAGATTTTTATCTTAAGAATTCCTTATGAAATCCTTTCTGAACAGTGAAACCTAAAAAAAAAATCTTCTCTAAACAGAAACGTTTAATTCGTAACTTCAGATTTGCTAAACAGAAAACTAAATTAAAGTTCAATAAATAGATCTCTGAACAAAAAGTAAAGGACCAAGCGGTCCAAGCTTGAAGTTCTCTGAACAGAAATCCTGGAGTCGGCTTTGTCTCGCCTCACCGTGAAGCAACCGAAGGGAAGAAATTACCTGGAGTCGGCTCACCGTTGCAGTCGCGTGAGAGACGGCCGGACGCAATTGAATCGGCACTTGGCACTTGTTCGATCGATGAGAGGACGACTGAGAGAGAACGACGGAGAGAAGGTCTTTGCGCGACTTTGTCTCAGGACGGATGAGAGACGACGGAGATCCGGCGGACTCGGATGTCGGCACCTGTTCAGTCGACCGAGGGAGAAGAGGCCGCACGACGAGTTGCGTGCAGTTAGGGCGAAATGAATAGATGTGCGGCGGGCAGCGGGTTAGGGTTTTTTTATCATATAAGTTATAACATATTATATGATTTTTAATATTCTAAAAATTATAATATTATAAATAATATAATCGAGTAGCTTGATAAGCTTTCGAGTCGAGTCGGGTTGAGCTCGAACTCGAGCTCGTTTATCATTCGAGCTCGATTATAGGCTCGAGCTCGAGCTCGAAGCTCGATAAGCTCGGCTCGCAAGCTCGTTAACGAGTCGAGTTCGAGCCGGCTCACGAGTCAGCTTGACTCAGTTACACCCCTAGTACCAAGACAATGAGGAGTCGATCTTGACTATTCATTAAATAGAAAGGTGGGTTAAGAAGAGGAAGTTACAATTATAAAATGCCTACTCAAGATAGATTAATGAGAATAAGCCTCCATCAAATTCACTAATGAAAAAATGGCTAGTTATGGCAGAATTTTTGGCGGATTGTGGTTTGTTGGAAGAACTAGTCGAAAATTGGACGATACAAAACTGGGAATATCTGGCAAAATTTACAGTTAAAATTCTCTCAGAAATTTTGCTAGAATGGGCCATATTTTTGCCTCTCATCTCCACCTCTACCATTTTCACGTGAACAATTGTTCCATGAATCTTTTGCGCAATTTGAACTCTTTCCTCCATCTAATTCATGCAGCTGTCGCCTCTGCCCTCCCATCTCAAGCGCGTTATTTGTCATTCTAAATCTCCATTGTCGGTTGCATTTGAGTCTCTAGTCAAGAAAGCATTCGAGCCTACATTGCCAGCCACATTCATGCTAGCGTTCAATTGGTGTAAGGACCTTTATTTGCATCTTCTATGAACTCATCTTGATTTTAATAGGAAAAAGTTTTTAAGTGGGTAAAACTAGCTAGAAATCCAAAATGAGTTTAGCTTATATTGTAGATTGGTTCACATTATCACATTAGGGAAAACATTTATGATTTTTTTCCATGACAAGGAATTGTGTAGAAGCTCCTCCAAATGAATTGATTGTATTAAATGGTTGTCCAATTTGGCAAACTTTAACAGAAGTTCATTTCTATTTTTTCTTCTTTAGAAATTGATATGTATTCGCTTGCTTCAAACCTCTCTATTCTTCCAAACCTTGGTATTTCCAAAGCTCTTGATGTTAGAGTTCCAAATTTGGCTCCGAATTTCTTAACACCAATTATTTTTATGGTTTTCATAGATAATTTTTTAGTCCTAAATTTTTTCTTCCTTAAGAGTGATTATTGGATGTCAACTATTAAATTTTGGATTTAGTTATATTCTTATAAAAGTTCATGATCAAAACCATCACATACATAAGTAGTCGTTGTTATAAATCCTTTAAAATATTATGAAAATGATTTGTGGAAAATATCTTCCTAATATTTTTCTAGGATTATTCATGTATAGAATTTTTTATATCACATTAATATGGAAATTCAATGTCAAAGGAATTGGTTCTATAATCGATTGTTGCTTGAATAAAAGACATTAACAGATGAATTCATTAAGGGAGTTAATTTTTTAATTCAGGTGGCCTACCAACTCCCTTTTTTATATTTAAAGGGTGTTTTTGTTGTCCTTGTTAAAGCACAAAAATCAAGCATACCTTACACCAGTTGAGATTATATTTTATTAATATTGCAGAGGATTATGCTAGAATATTAGTTTTGGACTTAAAATGGCGAGTACTAGCCACATTTTGATTCTCAATGTGGTCCATCAACAAGTTTGAAGATAGTTGAGGAAGAAAATATTAGGTAGTATGAAGATATGATTTATGATTGAACTACCCAAAAATTTAGAGAATATATGGAATAGTCACCATATGGGAAGCATAAGAATTCAATGAGTTATTACGTGCTGCTCAACAACAAATTTGGTTGGGTGCACTACTCACTCTGAAATGGTTGTAGATTCCATATTTAATCTTTGTGTGAAGGTTGGAAGGTAGAAAATAATGGTGTCTCTATTAGGGAGAACAATCATACAGACAAGGAGTTAAAATACTATGGGGTTTTATAAGAGGTGTTATAGTTCTAATATACAGGTGAAGTGAATAACTTATATCTCTTTAATTGTAAAAGATTTGTTATAGTGATAAATAAAAGTATCAGAATGCTCCCACTATATGATATTACAAAACTTAAGTGAGATAGGAGATAAATAATGTATGACCCATTTGTCATAACTGGCTAAGAAATCCAAGTCTAGATTTCTTGCTACCAAGGTAGAGCGAGGGATTAATAAGATTTGTTTTTAGTTATTAAGACAAAATTGAAAGTCATTATTGAGAGTAATACAATAATATAAGTAGCACACCAATACGAAAGTATGTCAAACTTTAAAGAGCTTGTTTATAATGTTGACTATTGAATCATATCAAATGTGAGTGAGTTACAAGAAGAGATTGATATTAATAGTGAGGGAAATAGTGAGGATAATGTTGTTGCTGAGGAGGTGGTATGGTCAGATGGATGTCAATCAAGTGACGAGTCTGATTAAAAAGGTGAAGATATTTTTTGGCAATTAAATTTCTATATTCATATTTTAATAGCATTTCCTATATTTTATTTTTTTTTTGCAACAATTCGTATATGCATGCCTTTTACAACACTTCCTATATTTAGTTTTTTTAACAACACTTATTATATGATTATTTTTTATAACACTTATTTTCTTATATTTGCATGTGTATAAATAATACATTTTTTTAATTTTGCAGATGGCTTTTGGCGATGAGCCACATCGCAGGTCTATCATAAATATAATTGGCAGACAAAAAACTATGACTAATGGCCCATCTAGTATGGCCAGACCATATAAGGGGTTCTCTTCTTTACATCCTACAACCTACAACAGTCGAGTTCAACCTTCTCCATAGCCACAATTGGAAGCCCTCACTTTCATTCTTCAAATCCCTAATTTCCTTCCCTATACCTTACACACAACACCCCTTTATACTATTACTATCCCACACCATCTTCTTAGGTAGTCCACTCCACTCACCCATTTTTGTTATACACATAGCCATTTTATTACCCACCATACCCACAACCATTTACAAAAGGGCCATCCATATAAATGGAGCAACGACCTAATTTTGCATGAATATCAACAATAGACAACCACATGCTTATTGAGCCCAAATACATGTAAGTAATTAATATTTTAGTTTATTTTTTGATTATTTTATTGCTAATTTTAACATTTATATTTTATGTAGCTTTCATTCTTAGAGATAGCTAGTACATAAGATATGAGACATCATATGGAGCAAGTTTGATGCTCCATCTGTATCTTGGAAGAAAATACCTTAGGAAGTTTGGGAAATGTGGTTCCAAGAGTTCAAGATTAGTAATAAGCATTAACTATAATCATCTTGCATTCTAATTGTTGTAATCCAAAATGTTATCTTTTATAATGCCTATATGTAGAGAAATTTTCATTTGTTACTGATAAGTGTATATAATCCTATGTTTTTTGTGTTAAATTTTTAGTGAAAACACATTATTTAAGTTATATTTATGCATGAAAACATAGAAAAGAGCAAAATTTTAAAGTATGGTATAGTGTCGTGGCATCAGTCATAATATTGTTGTGGCTCCATCATTGACACCATTGGAGTACCTAAATATTGACATGGTTGTGCCCAATCTCTATTTCGCAGCACCACTATGTCAGAGGAGTCAACATCATAAAGCCCATCCAACTATCCCAACACTGCAGCGTTAGAGGAGTCAGTACCGCAAAGCCCAGTCTATGTTCACATAGCATCAAGCTACCAAAGCCGAACCTTACTAAGTCAAGGAAGTGCCATGTGGATGTTATAGCGCTTAATCGTTAGTAGAGCAATGATGCTATAGTTATAACTATTTAGGCTATGATCTACCAGAAAAGCGATATGTTGATTCATTAAATGACGAATCCAAGTTAGAAAGCATTGAAGCCGAGTGCAAGTGTTTCAAATACCATAGCACCATAATCCATTTTATGTATTTTTCTATAAATAGTCTAGCTGTAAAGTTAGTAGGAGAGTTCAATTACTTATGTAATTTAATTCTTTATAGTGCTTCTTTAATTTTTTCTTAGGAATGAAAACATATGAAATTTAGATAAGTACTAGGTACATTACATTAGAGTGTTTAGCTTGTGTTGTTGAAGCAATTCTATGAGTTTTAGGAGGAGTGTAGAGGATATCATTGAACCCATCTGGCGATATCATTTCTTCTATACATTTTTTATATTGTGTAATTAATGAAAATGAATATGCTTCACTTGTTCTTTATGCCTTGCAAAATTCTTTAATTTTAAAGTGATATTGTAAATGAAATATAGAGTACTAATGAGTTCTCTTCATTAATAATTTCATAATATTTTTAATATACAAGGTCTTCATTTAATGCACATAGTGGCCATATGTGTAGTTAATATCCGTTGTAATATAAAACCTAGGAATAAAAAAGCTTGCATAGCTAGGTATGTTGGAATGGTATGAAGCAAGAATAAGTAGTGCTTGTCTTGTACCAAATTTATAGAGGTGAAATGTCATGAGTGGGTTTTAAAGGTACACACTTTACTTACTATTCTAAGATTTTCAAAGGACGATAGACTATGGGAGTTCAGAGTGGTATTAAGATTTGGAGAGTTTACTCTATCCTTTATCTTTTCATACTTGACTGAGCAGTTGGTGATATATATTCTTTAAATTACATCAATATAAAAAAATATATATAATTAACATTTTATCAATCCAAAATAATTTATCTAAATAATATTTTAGTTGATTATTTCTAATTTTAAATTAAGTGAATTCTTCTCTGCCAAAATTTATTTTTATTAAGTAGGATAATTATTGTAATTGATGTAAACAGTTCTAGAAATTGCATGTAAATATTCTTTCTCATGTGATCGATACTCTACTCTATCACTATATGACTTGATTCAACATATATACTTGCATATATTAAGTAGGATTTTTATAATTTTTATATCAAAGAAAATATAAGAATTATTTTGGGATTGATAGAGCCCTAAATCATTTTCATAAATTTTTAGGTTACTCTATTGCCCCCATCAAATTTATTGGCACCGTTGTTGGGAAATAATTTATTTTATTTACAAATTTATTATATTATTGAATTAATAACCTAATTAATCCTACTTTATTTTTTTATTCTTTTATTTTAATTTATTGATTTCTTATATGTGGTTGCGTGCTTGCATGACATAGATGGGAGACATGTTTAAATTTTGGTTCTGAAATTGAGAGATCCATTTCTAAAATTAGAGCAATTAAAAAGATTTTTAAAATGGTTGACCCTGTTCAAAACTTGAATCATTTAAGATCTCATAAGAAAAGTCTCTTAAGGATTTTGCAAACCCTTTAGTAGATGAAATTCACCAAAGCATAAATAGACCCACCATCCAAGAAAATAATTATGAATTAAAACCTACAATCATACAAATTGTATAAAATTCTTAGTTTGTGGGAACTCCCATTGAAGAACACAACCTATATTTAGCAAGTTTCATATAAAATTTTAAAATATTTAAGTACAATGGTATTAGTGATGATGCCAATATACATAGATTGTTCCCATTTTATCTAAGAGACATGGAAAAATATGGTTAAATTCTTTCCAAATGTAACTACTTGGCCCATAATTTTGTAGGAAAATATTTCCCAACTTTTAAGATAGCTAAGCATTGAAATGAGATTACTACTTTAATTCAATTAGAAGGGGAGTTTATTTAAGAGAGTTGGGAAAGATTCAAGAAGACACTGAGAAAGTGTGCTCACCATGCTTACGTGATTGGTTAATAAATCCAACTTCTTACAATCGATTAGTAGGATACCTTAGAGCCATAATTGATGCCGCAACTAGTGGTTCTTTGATGTCAATGGCTTTTGAAGAGGATTATAAATTAATTGAGAAATGATAAAAAATAATTTTTAATTGCCAACTAAAAGGGTGAATCCTACAAGAGCGGTTGGAGCTTATGAAAATAATTATTTATATATTTTAACTCTACAAGTTTCAGCAATATAAAAAAAATTGAGCACTTTAGGCTTAAATTTTGATTCATCTTTATATTTGGAAAATAAAAGTGCAATGAAAAAAATGATATATAATGGTTTAAAATATAAATTTGATTGGATAACAAAACAATCCCTATTTAAATACATATAATCCATCTTGGAAGAATCACTCAAATTTTAATTGGTCAAATAATAATGTTTGAAATAAATGGAGCTTTGGTCTAAATAACCAAGGCAAAAATTCGAATAATTAAAATTAAGCAAATAATAAACTAAGAACAACATATCCTTCTTTGTTTAATCAAATAAATCTATAAAGAGCTTGGAAGACACCTCTAGAAGATGTGGTCATGTAATTGGGAACTCAATTATTAAACCAAGCCACTTTAATAAAAAATTAGGAAACTCAACTAAGCTAGCTTGTAATTTTTGTGAGTATTAGACCCATTAAATCTCTTTCTTATAACACTGAAGCTAATCCTAAAGAGAAGAAGAGGATACAAATGGGACTCAATTGAAGAAAAGTAATTATCCACCTTAGCTAAATGGAAAATCTAGGTAAAGTCTGGGTGAAGACTATAAACTTATCGCTTCTTGGGAGGAAAATCAATCATAGGTCTAGTTAGTTATCAGTCTGGTTGAAGACTATAAACTTAACACTTTAATGAGGTAACCCTAACTTGAAGATTATGCTTTATTTAATTTTCTTTAAAAAAAACTTTCAGAGAGAAGTAGGGAGCACTGCGACGACATACCTTTTAACTCCGCAGCTCCTTGATGGCCCCTTAATGATTGAAATTCAAAATTTTAAAACTTTCCTCCCACTAAAATCTATAACACCAATTAGGAGGAAGTTCTCTTTTAAGTCTTTCTCAACTCTTGAGTGGGCATAAAATGTTCTTCTCTTGGAAATCAAATGTCTAAGTGATGGGTAAAACCAAACATACATCCTCTTCTTCAATGAAACAAAGTTAAAATCCTATCAGAATGAGGATTATTTTTCACTTCTCCACATGCAAAGTTTTGTCATTATTACAAAGTTGAAATAATTCATCGAGGAGTTGCATGAAGATAAGAGGAAGTACATAATAGAATTAAGTAGGATGCATAATGGTAGAGTTTTCTTGTATGATTTCTTTCTTGGGCAAGATGTGTTTCCATTTGATTATAAGAAAATGTATTCCCATTAAAATTCAAGTCAGGATGGGCTATCAGGATACATGATAAGAAAACATTGTAATCAGGATACATGATAAGAAAACATTGCAAATGATAAAAGTTAATGGGTATAGATTGAAACCATGTGATTAGAGGAGTAAAGAATTCTTAAGGATGGGTATGTGATTTTTGTGTTCTACTTTATTAAATTGTAGAAGAAAAAGAAGAGCTGGGAGATTTTGGCTTGTGTAATTATTTTATTTGAAAATTTTAGCTTTGAGAGTCATTATTAAATTTTGGGGGCCATATGCACTGGTTATCTTGTAAATGTATTATGTTAAAGATGTTATGTTATATTTACATTTTCAACACATATTTTATGCACTTTTTATCACTAATTTAAAATTTGTGTTTGTAATATTTATTTATGTGTTTATTTAAATATTACCATATTCCCTTCATATTTAAATTATTATTATCCTCCAATCACTTTTATATTCTGATCATTTAACTAAACCTTATAAAAATGATAATTAAAATTTATGAAAAATTTAAATAATAATGAAAACCTAGATCCTAGTTTGAATGAACTCTGTTTATACTTCATAGATTGGAAAATCTAATACTTAACTCATTTAACCATTTGAGCTATTACCCTAATTTGAATTTATAAGATATGCCTTTATGACCTTAACTTAAATATTATAAGATGAATAATTAGTATTAAAAATTATGTATGAGTAGATTAAAAATTGAATCATAGCTTACTTGAAAATGGAATTAGTAATCTCATCAAATTTATAGATTAAAATTATTAAGACTGTATGACAATCCTAAAGTAGAAGTTGATACTCAAAATCATTAAATATGTACTCCACAAAAGAAAAAGAAAAGAAAAAGAACTACAAATAATTTTTAAAAAGAAAAACAAATATAAAATATAAAAAGATAAAGATGATTACATTAAAAAACTAGTATCAGTAAAAGTTTAAAGATTTTAAATATAATCTTATACAAAAATTATAAAGGAAAAGATAAAAGAGCTAATACATGGGATGGGGAACTAATGAAAGTACAATTTTAACTATAATTATGTCTTGTTATTAAAACTACATAATTCAATTCAATATTCAAAAGTTAATTGTTAAATCTATAACCTATAAATTCAAATTTGGTAAACATAAGAATGATTGATTAAGTTTAATTATCGATATTTTTCAAAAATAGAAGTATAAATTTAATTCATTTTTACTTATTTTAGGCAGTGATGTACTGTCCTATATTTTATTAATTTTAGATTGTCACTTTTTATTTAGTTAATCAGTTAATCAAAATAATAAATTTTTTAGTTACTAGAGGACAAGAAAGAGTTTAAACTAGGGATGCTTAGTTAAGTGTTAAAAAAGTTAAAATTTTTGTGTTAATTTGTTAATGAAAATGTATTGCTTAGTTGTGTTTATGCAGAAAGATATAGAAAATGTGTAAAATTTTGAAGTATGGTAGAATGCCACGATGTCGGACACAATACTGCCGTGATGCCATCATTAACACCACTAGAGTGCCTAAATATAATCATGGCGAAGCCTAGTATCTATTTGATAACACCTCTATGTAAGAGTAGTTAGCACTATAAAAACCTTTCAAACTATCCCCGTGCCACAAAGTTGGAGGGGCTAGTGTTAGATAGCCTAATCTCTATCTACACACTGCAGTGGTACCAAATTTCAGTTGCATGTATACATCACAATGTGGATGTCATGTCCCTTAATCGTCAATAGGGATATGGCGCAACAGTTGTAACTATTTAGGCCATAATCTACCAGCAAAGTGATGTGTTAATTCATTAAGTACTGGGTCCATTTTAGCAAGCACCATAGTGGAGGAAACCCTTCAGTTCCGCAATGTTAGTTCTGTATATGGGTGCCTTTATGAAAGTGTCTTAAACGCTATTATGCTAGAATTTATTTTATGTAATTTTTTATAAGTAGTATGTATGTAATGTTAATAGGAGAGTTCGGTGAATTTTTTAATTTTAATCTTTATAGTGCTTCCTTATTTTTTCTTAGGAATGATAACTAAGAGAATTTAGAGAAGTACTAGATATATTACATTAGAGTGTTTGGCTTATATATTGGAAGACATTATGTAAGTTCCAGGAGGAGTATAGTGGAGATCATTGAAGCCATCTATTGAAATCTTTTCTTCTACACTTTCTTTCTTTTATGTAATTAATGAAAATGAATATGCTTCACTTGTTCTTTAAGTTTGGCTAAATTCTGTAGTTTTAGATTGTTGGTATAATTGAAATATGGAGAATTAATGAGTTCTCTTCATCAATAATCTCGTGATATTTAATATACCAAGTCTTTAGTTAATGCACATAGTGTCCAAATGTCTAGTTAATATAGAGTGTAATGTGGAGCCTAAGAATAGGAAAGTAGGCATAACGAGGAATTTTGATTGGTATAATGCAAGCATATGCATAATGCTTGTTATGTATAGAATTTATAGAGATTAATTATTATGTGGGGGTTTAAATAGTACACATTTTACTTACTCTTCTAATATTTTTATATGGTGATATACTATAAAAGTTTTAATTAGTATTGAGGTTTGAAGAGTTTAATCTATCATTTGTCACTTCACGATTCACTGAGTGGTCAGTGACATGTATGCTCTCAATAATATCAATATGAATGAGAATCATTAGGAAACTTACATATATATATTAAGTGGGGTTTTTATAATTTTTAGATAAAAAAATATAGGTATTATTTAGGGATTGATAGAGCCCTAAATCATTTTCATAATTTTTAGGTTACTCTTGTTTTTGGCACTATTATCAGGGAAGAATTTATTTTATTTATAAATTTATAATATTGATGAATCAATTGTATAATTAGTCCTACTATATTCTTTTATTTTAATTTATTGATTGCATATCCGTGGTTGCATGCTTATAAGATATAAAGGGGAGGCACAATTATATTTGGATTCTGAAATTTAGAGAACCCTTTCTTAAATTAAAACAACTAATAAGATTTTTAAAATGAGTGACCCTAATAAGAACATAGAATATTCAAGAGCCCTTAAAGATTTTATGAACCCTTTAATATACAAAATTCACCAAACCATAAATAGACCCACCATACACAAAAATAATTTTGAATTTAAATCTCCAATCATTTAGATGGTACAAAATTTTTAATTTGGGGTAACTCCCATTGAAGACCCAACCTATATTTAGAAAGTTTCTTTGAAATTTGTGCAATATTAAAGTATAATGGTGTTAGTGATAATTCCATTAGACTTAGATTGTTATCATTTTCTCTAAGAGACAAGGAAAAAATATGGTTAAATTCTTTACCTCCATACTCTATTACCACATGGAATGAGTTGGACCATAATTTTATAAAAACGTATTTCCCACCTTCTAAGATTGTCAAACATATAAATGATATTACTTCTTTTACTCACTTAGAATGATAATCTATTTTTGAGAGTTGGGAAAGATTCAAGGAGATGCTTAAAAAGTTCTCACACCTTAATTTACCTAATTGATTGATAATACAAATTTTTTATAATATATTTTTAGGTTCTCTTAGAGCCATAATTGATGCTCCAACTGGAGGTTCTTTCATGTGAAAGCCTTTTGAAGAGGCTTATGAGTTAATAGAATAAATCTAGACATTATTTTTAGTGGCCTACTAATAGGGTGAATCCTAAGTGAGTGGTCAGAGTTAATAAAAATGATTCTTTATCTATTTTGACTACACCAGTTATAACAATATCAAAAAATTTAGCACTTTAGGCTTAAATTATGTTTAATCTTTATATTTGAAAGAAAAAAGGGCAATGGAACACTACAGGAAAAATGGCAAATACCGGCGGTTTTCACCGGCGGTTTATAGACCGTCGGTATTACCGACGGCTCGCCGGCGGTTAAGCCGTCGGACTGTAGTGACGGTCAAATCGGCGGCTTAGCTACGATACACCGTCGATATTACCGACGGTTTATAAACCGCCGGTAAACCGTCGGCTATCAATATTAACCGGCGGTTATCCGGCGGTCGAAACCGCCGGAAACTACGATACCGGACGGACAAGATAAAGCCGCCGGTTATATTATTAAACCGCCGGTACTTACCGGCGGCTTACCGACGGCCGCCGGCGGTGATACGATGGACGCCCGACGGTTTAAACCGTCGGTAATACCGACGGCTATAACCGCCGTCCACCTCCGGGAACTTACCGGCGGTCTAACGGCGCCGTCCGGCGGTCTAATGAACCAGACGACGCCAGGTTTAACCGCCGTAAAACCACCGGTAATTTGACCGACGGTTTTCCGGCGGTTACAATACCGGCGGCCTAACCGCCGGATTACCGACGGTTAAAATTCCGGTGGTCACCGGCGGTATTGGCCGCCGGAAAACCGCCGCAGAAATAAACCGCCGGTAAAAAGCCGTCGGAAATAGTTTCCTACGCCGTTTTTACCGGCGGTTAACAAACCGCCGTTAGACCGCCGGTAAAGTTAAAAACCGCCGGTAATTCTACACTAACCGCCGGAAAAAACCGCCGGTTTTCAGCGTTTTTCCTGTAGTGGAAGAAAATGATATCTAAGGGATTAAAATAAAAAAAGTATTGGAAGATAAAATAATCTCTATTCAAATGCATATTATCCAAGTTGGAGGAATCAGTCAAATTTTAATTTGCCAAATAATAATGGTTGACATTATTAGAATTATGGTCAAAATAACCAAGGCAAAAATTAGAATAATCAAAATAAAGCTAATAATAATCCAATACCAGAATATCCTCCTTGATTTAATTAAAGAAATTAGTATGGAACTAGGAAGACACTTCTAGAATATGTAGTCATGAAATTGGGAAAATATAACCAAGCTACTTCAATTAAAAATTTGGAAACTCAATTAAGTTAGTTGGCAATTTTTATGAGTAGTAGGCCCATTGGATATCTTCCTAGAAACACTAAAGTTAATCTTAAAGAGAATGAGAGAGATACAAATGGGTCCAAATTGAATAATAACAAGCATCCACCTTAGCCAAATGGAAAATCCAAGAAAAGTATGGATAAAGACAATAAACTTAGTGTTTCTTGGGAGGAAAATCAATCTTAGGTCTTATTAGTTATCTAGTCTCACTGAATACTATAAAATTAAATCTTTTAGGGAGGAACCTTATCCTATATATTAGCCATCATTTAAATTTTTTTTAAACATTTGAGAGAAGAATGGAGAACCGCAACATCATACTTTTAATGCCACAGTGCCCCAATGGCAATTAATGATTGAAATTTTAAAATTTTTAAACTTCCCTCCCACTAAAATCTATAAAACCAATTAGGAGAATGTTATCTTTTCATTCCTTCTCCACTCTTGAGTGAGTATAATATTTTTTTCTTGGAAAACCTAATTCTAAGTGATAGATAGAATCAAGCATACATCCTCTTCTTCAAAACACTAAAATAAAAGTCCTACAAAAATGAGGGTTCTTTTTCACTTCTCCACATGCAAAGTGCTACCATTATTACTAAGTTAAAAGAATCTAAAGAGGAGTTGTATTAAGTTAAGGATTACATGTTAGAAATAAGAAAGATGCATAGTGGTCGACTTTTCTTGTATGTTTTCTTTCTTGGGCAAGATATATTGCTATTTGATTATAAGAAAAATTATTGCCATGAAAAAATGAATTTTGGATGGACTGATACTTTCACTATCATTAGAATTTTTCTTAGTGGTTATATCTAGATACAAAACAAGAAAATTTTGCAAACCATCAAAGTAAATGTGTATGTGTTTTTGTTATTCTACTTTATTATTTTGTAGGAGAGAAGGATGTGTTGGGAGATTTTGGCTTGGGTAATTGTACTTAATTAAAAAATTTGTTTTTTATATCATTATTAAATGTTGGGTGCCATGTGTACTTGTTATCCTATAAGTGTCTCATGTTAATAATAATAATAATAATAATAATAATAATAATAATAATAATAATAATAATAATAATAATAATAATAATATGTTATATTTTTATTTTCAACACATGTTTTATGTGCTTTTTATCACTCAAATGAAAGCATGTTTTGTAATGTTTATTTATGTGTTTATTTACAGATTAATAAATTTTCTTCATGCTTAAATTATTATTGTCCTCCAAATATTTTTATATTTTGATTATTTAACAAACCCTTATCAAAAAGTGATAATTAAAAAATTATAAAAAATTATGATTATAATAAAACCCTCGATCCTAGTTTTAATAAGCTTTGTTTATACATCATTGGTTGGAATATATAATACTTAACTCATTCAACCATTTGAGCTATTACCCTAATTTAAGTTTATAAGTTATACCTCTACAGGTTTAATTTTTAAAAATTATAAGATGAATAATTAGTATTAACAGTTAGATATAAGTTGATTAAAATTTTAAATAATTGCTAACCTGAAGGTAAAATTAGTAATCTCATGAAGTTCACAATCAAATTTATTAAGATTATATAAGAATTCTAAAGTAGAAGCTGATATTCAAAATTATTAATTATGTACTCCACAAAAGAAAAAAAAAATAAAAAGAACTACAAAAAGTTCTTAAAAGAAAAAGAAATGGAAAATATTTAAAAAAATATGTACACATTCAAAAAATTGGTATCATTGAAAGCTTAAAGATTTAAAAAATAATCTTATAAAAAAAATATAAATGATAAGATGAGAGAGCTAGTACAAGGGATGGAGAACTAATGAAAGTACAATTTTAAATATAATCCAATCCAATTATCAAAACTACACTATTCACTTCAATATTTAAAAATTAATGAATAAATATATAACCTATAACATCAAATTAGATAATCATAAGAATTATTGATTAAGTTTTAGTATTGTTATTTTTCAAAACAAGAAGTATAGCTCTGATTCATTTTCATTCTTTCTAAACAATGATGTTTTATACTTAATTTTAGTAATTCTAGATTTTCACATTTTATTTTAGTTAATCATTTAGTTAGAATTACAAACTTTTTATTTGTTTGAGGATAAGATAGAGTTTATGTTGGGGAGAATATAATAAGTGTAAATAATGTTATGTTATATGTGTTAATTTTTGAGTGAAAATGTATTCTTATAGTTGTATTTATGCAGGAAAATACAAGAAAGGAGCAAAATTTTAATGAATGGTACAATGCCGTGGAGTTAGATGCAATACCATATAATATGGGTTTGGCGATGCCCTGCCTTTGTTTAACAATTTTGTTGTGGTTGGATGCGTTAGCATCGCAAAGCCTATTTAACTATCCCTGTGCTGCAACATCAAAGCAGTAAGTGTCAAAAAGCCCAGTCTATAATTGCGCAGCACCGTGGTGTAAAATCTAGTGCATCTAAGTCATAGGAGTGGGATGTGGGTGTCATAGAACTCAACCATAAGTAGTGACACGACACTACAGTTATAACTATTCATGCTATGATCTGCAAGTGAAGTGAAGTGCTATTCATTAAATAATGGGTCCATTTTTATAAGTGCACAACAGAGGAAACCCCTTCACCGCCATGGAATTAGTTCATTTTATGGGTGTCACAATGCAAGTGTCTTGAATGTTGTGGCACCATAATCCATTTTCTATATTTTCTATAGTTCTTGTATGATTTTTCTTTAGAGTGACATATAAGAGAATTTAGAGAAGTACTAGATATACTACCTTAGAGTATTTGATTTGAGATCTTGAAGCAATTCTGTAAGTTCCAAGAGGAGTGTAGCGGAGATCAATGAACCCATATGGTGATATGTTTTCTTTTGTACTTTCTTTCTTTTGTGCAATTGATGAAAATGAATATGCTTAACTTGTTCTTATGTATGGCTAAATTTTTTAGTTTTAAATTGATGATATAAATGAAATATGAAGTACTAATGAGTTCTCTTCATCAATAATTTTATGATGTTTTATATATACTAGGTATTCTTTTAATATACATATTGTCTATATATCTAGTTAATATCATGTGTAATATGGAACCTAGGAATCAAAAAGAAGGAATGATCTGCTATGTTGGATTGGTATGATGCAAGCATAGGCATAGTTCTTATAATGTGTCAAATTTATAAAGATGAATTATCATAATGGGTTTTTAACAGTACAAGCTTTCTCGCTTTTCTAAGATTTTCATAGGGTAACAGGTTATTGGAGTTTAGAGTGGTATTAAGGTTTTAAGAGTTTAGTCCAACCTTTGTCTCTTCAAGATTGATTGAGTGGTTGATGAATCATATGCTCTGAATATCATCAATATCAAAAGGCAATTATTAGGAAACATATTATATTTATCTTTCATCAATAAAAAAAATGTATCCAAATTATGTTTGAGTTAATTATTTTTTATTTTAAATAAAGTGATTGAATCTTTACCAAAATTTATTTTTATTGAATATGATAATTATTGTAGTTGAACTAGATAGTACTAATAGTTGCAAGTAAACATTCTTCCTCGTGGGATCAATACTCTACTCTATCATTATATTATTTAAATTAGCATGTATAATTATGTAAATTAAGAGGAGTTTTATAATTTTTATATAAAATAAACTTTAAGCATTATTTAAGGATTGATAGAGACCTAATTTTTTTTTAAAATTCCTTAGGTTTCTCAACTACTCCCTTAGTTACCATATCATAATGAAAAGATAAGAAAGAAATTTGAAAAAAAAAAAATTCAAATTTTGCGTGAGATATATTTATATTAATTATAAAGTTGGCGAGAGACCACTTTGGATTAGTGAGGGTTTGTTGGCTAGCTTGACTAAGATGTTAGGCTAGCCTAAATTATATTAGGAGGGATGAGAGTATGTTGAATAGAACTTTAAATATTGGGGGCATGGGAAGCACTCTCCATACTGGCAGCTCAATTCCACACACTTCTCAAATTATACTTATCAAAGAATGTATCCTTGTTATGCATAATTATCAAATTATTTTATAGAAAGAAGTGATGGGTAGGAAACCCACTACCATTGAGTTGCACACTTGTACCCACCAGTAAAAAGAGGACCAACAGTGGGTGGATCAATGAGAGAGGAAGGCCTTTATGAGGCTAAAACTTGAAATATTAATAAGAATGTTTAATTGACATAGATATAACTGTTTTACGTATCTAATATATTATAGGAAGACTACTTAAGATTTTGAAAGAGCCATGCTACAACTGGTGAGGGATCCTCTATAGAATCGATGGATTATTTAGATTAGGGATGTCAAAATGGGTTGACGGGTTAGGTTCAGGTCCAACCTAAGTTAATCAGGGTTTAAACATCTTGACCCTAACCTGACTGGGTTTTACAAATGGGCCAGGCTTACTAACTTGGACTCGACCCATGTGTGCTATTGGGTTGACCCGATTCGACCCTAGCGTGTTAGGGATTTTGAAAGTCGGAATGAGTATTCTCTGATGTGGACTAAGTAGCATAGCATGTCATGGCCACATATTCTCATACTTTGAGATCTATGAATCTCTAGGATTCATAGTGCTCACCTTGATTGTTCTTGTAGTCATGCTTACAAAAGGGGTCAATTTAAGGCATGTGGTGCTTGAATGGTGGACGCTCATGCCATATGATAGGTGATATAATGAAATTTATCATGCAAGAGTCTACGACTTGAGGCAAAGTAATATTAGGAGACAAAACTATAAGGTAGTTAATTAAATGGAGACTATAGATGAGCTTAATGGCTTTAAATTTAAAAAGGTATTATTAGTAGAAGGGTTAAATCATAATTTAATGAGAATTAGTCAAATTTGTTATTGGGGCTTTATTGTTAATTTTTTTTTTTTAACAAATGTTTATTTTTGATTGATAATAAGCCAATGTTTTATGATTTTTTAGTAAAACAAAATTATTTAATTAATTTAGAAAGTTTAAACAAATATAGTATGGTGCAATATTTGAAAACCACTATTAATGTGGCTTGGTTGGGGCAAGAAGAGAGTCACACAAGTATAATGACACTAAAAAAAGATCACACACTAAAACTTTATTAGATGAGTACCCAATTTAGATGGTTTAAACACCTTTTAAAATGTGCAAGCTAAAAAAGTAGGTTATGTTCTCTATTCACACACCTAAGGATATCAGCATAAGTTGACAACTTGAGATATTGCATATAGACCTATTAGGACCCATTAACACCATATATCTAGAAGGAAAATCAAATGGGTTTGTTATCATAGATGACTACACTAAGTTATCTTGGGTCAAGTTCTTGGCGAATAGAACTAACTTATTTGAGGAGTTTTGAATTTTTCCAATGGGATTCAAAAGACGTTAGTATGCACACTTGCCACTATCCACAATGAGCATGGAGGAGAATTTACAAATGATAAATTTTAATCTTTTTGTAAAGTGGTTGGGATAAAGCATAATGTTTTTGCACCTAGGATGCCCTAACAAAATGGCATAGCAGAGAAAAAGAATAGGGCTTCAGTAGATACAACTAGAGCCATATTAAATTAAAATAAGATACCCAAATATTTCTTGGCTGAGGTTATAAATACAATGAATTATATTCTAAATAGGGGGAATACTAGATCTAAATTAAATAAACCCCCCAAAGAAATTTTAATGGGTAGAACTTTGAAATATTTTGACCTACATATCTTTGGATGTAAAAGCTTTACACTTAATAATGAAAAATCTAATTTGAAAAAGTTTGATGCCAAGTCTAATGAAGCTAATTTCTTACGATATTTAGTGGTAAGTAAAATTATAGGGTCTTTAATAAGAGAACACTAGTAGTAAAAGAGTCAACCAATGTTATATTTGGTGATATTTATAATGATACTTCTACTAGAGAAGAGGAATAAGAGAGTGACATCACCATTTAAATTCAAAATATAGGCTTAGAAGATATAGAATAAACTCAAAATCCCTTGCCTAAAGAGTGGTTATATGCATTTTGTCATCCTAGGGAGCTTATCATACGAGGCCCATCCTTTGGAATTAGGACTAGATATAAACTTGGGAGAGAAGTTAGCCACGCATACGTTATTTTTATGGTAGAGTCCACAAGTGTAGAACAAGCATTGGAAGAAGGATTCTAGATTTTAGAAATATTGAAAAAATTGAATAAATTTGTAAGAAATAATGTACGAGAGTTAGTAGCTTGACCTACCTATTATAATATTATTATAATAAAGTGGGCATTTAAGAATAAACTAAATAAACCTTGATCCATCTTGAGAAATATGGATTGGTTGGTTGCAAAGGTTTAAAATTAAATAAAAGGAATATATTTTGAGGAAATTTTTTCTCTAGTAGCTAGGTTAGAAGCCATCAGGATACAATTAGCATTTTTTTGCATTAAAGGATTTAAGATATACCATATGGATATAAAGAGTACTTTTATGAATAGATTAATTAGAAAAAAAATTTATGTAGAATAACTCCCAGGGTTTGAGAGTTCAACACTCCTTTATCTTGTGTATAAACTTAAAAAGGTATAATATAGATTGAACAAATCTTGAGCATGGAACGATAGGCTTAAAACTTTCTCATTGAGAAATCTTTTGTAATTGGAATGATAAATGCTGCATTATTTATTAAAAGAATTGGAGACAATGTACTCATTATGTAGATATATATGGATGGCATTCTTTTTTGATTCACTGATGTTAATCTATGCAAAAAAAATTTATCCAATATGAGTAGTGAATTTGAAATGAGTATGATGGGTGAGTTGACTTATTTTCTTTGATTTAATGTAGCAAAGATAAAATTAAAACCTTCCTAATTCAAGCAAAATACATAAAGGAATTCTTATATATTTTGATATGAATGACTGTAAGAGATTGAACAGACCCATGAGCCCGACTACTTAATTAGATAGGAATCATGATTAAAAGCTAGTTAATGAAAAAAAGTTTAGAGGGATAATATGTTGCTTAGTTTATTTGATTGTTATTTGGCTATTATTTAGCATTTACTAATTTTTTATGTTTTAGGTTGACCCTAATAAATACCACATGTATATAGTTAAAATAATCCTAAGATATCTTATAGGCACCCTAAACTTAGGTTTCTGACATCCTAGGAATAAATTAACATTTGTATTTTTTGGATATTTAAATTTAGATTTTAATGTATGTAAAGTGAATAGAAAGAACACTTCAAGAACTTTCCAATTCATAGGACAATCCTTAATTTTCTGATCAAGTAGAAAGAAAAATTTAATAGCCCAATCCACTCCAAAAGTTGAGTATATAAATATGGGAAGATGTGTTTTCAAACTCCTGTAGTTTAAGCAACAACTTCTTAATTTCATATTGCTAGTGGACACCATCCCCATCATGTGTGACAATACAAGTTTGATATTATTAATAAGAATCCAATTTGACACTCCAATAATAAACTTATTAATGTATTTCCTTAAAGACAACATGTTGAAGCGAGATGCCACCATATAGTTTGTAGACATAAAAAATTAATTGGCTAATATTTTTACAAAAACATAAAGCTAAGAATGATTAATTAGTGCACTTAGGACTAGGTTGGATTTTATTAATATAATTGTGTTGATAAATATGGTATATATATTTCTGTTGTGTTGTTATGTGTCTATGTGTTTATGGTTTGCTTCTTTTTGTTATGCTTATTTCTAGTTCATGAGTTTATTTTTGTGTTAGTGTTGTCATATTTTAAACTCTAAATTTTGTGTTATGTGTTGTGTGCTTTCTTTCATGGAAGTGTTCCTAAACGTATTAAAATCCCAAGACTTTTTTTTTTTTTTACTTTGTACTCTATGATAGGTGTAGGATAGGACTATTAGGGTCAATAATTTTAATTTAAATGTTTTGTTGATCATTATTATAAATTGTACTATACAAATTTCCATTTGGTCAAACAGTCACATACATGACTCACTCGGATGAATGAAAAGATGAAGATTATAATACACAATCCCCAATTATAATAGACAAATTGACTGGTTTTTGAACATTATTGATTGGATGAATTAGATGTACTTGATCAGATAGTGTGATCCTTATATCATACTATACGAAGAACCCCTATATCAAACTATATAAAGGACTCGAGGGTATAGGAAGAGGCTTTCATTCACTTACACTTCACACCTTTAGATTTTTAAATCCTTTGCTCCTGAAGTGTGAACTTTACATTTCCACCTATGAACAACAAATAGGTGGATTGGGAATTACAAGATCTAGACTAGATGATAGATTTCTGAGCTTGGAAGTCTAATAAGTTTACCAAAAATCTTAGAGTGCTTCCATAATCAACTTAAAAGTTATGAATTAGTAGGAAAGTTCTTATTAGGTAATGCACTTATTTTTTGTAACACCCTCGTATTCCTCATATGCCTAGCCTACTTGTACTACACTAAGCTACTCTTAGAGTTATTTGTCAATCTCAAAATTACTTTTAATTGAACAACTATGCAGTCCTAGGTATGCAAATGTCATGTTACCTTCATTGATGCAAACCTACACGAATACCTTAATATTTACAACACTAGTAAAAACCCACATAACATTTTACTTGCCTTAAATTAAACTTAGACATCTATAAACACCGCATTAATAAATTTTCCTATGAATCAAGACCAGCCCCTAGTCTGAACCATGTTATTGACTGCACATGTTATCCAATAAATTCTTCAATATATGGTTACTCCTAAAGCTCATGATCGAATGAACATCACACCTCTACTTTTTATTGTCATCTATTTTGCACGAATAGGAATAAATTTAATGTTGTTTACATGTTAATTAGCTACATTGAAAATCTTACCACCATTAAAAGCATATCATAGCCCATGGATATGTCATTACATTTTTCATAGAATCCAAATATAACCTAACATATCCTGCACCACTAGACCACCAACCCACATTCATTAGAAATAATTCCTCATTCTTTTTCTTATAACTATCACCATGATGCATGGACATAAAATTTTTCCCACTTAGAGTTAAATTCGACATACATATAAAGCCATTCTCTCACCGGTGGAAAGAGATACAATAACAACATGAGGTTGATTGTGCTTGATTCTAAGAATACTTTTCTGCCCTTCACCACTACTTTCATCCACCATCAGAAGAACCTTATTAGGAACCCTCTCATGTTTGTCATTCTTTATTATTTCATTCTTTTTATGTTGCTTTATCTTTCTATTTCATCTTTCTTTTTATAATATCAAAAGGGGGAGTAGTAGTAGGTGTTGGTTATAGCAGTCTTTTTTTATCCAATTTTTGTTGTGAATCCTTGTTTATTATAATATACTTATTTTGATGATTTTAGTTCAAAATCAGTGTTTTTGGTTTGTTCTTAGATGTATGTTTTTTCCATGTTGTTAAAAAAAATAAAAAATTCAATTATTTCCCCATAAAAATAAAAAAGGGTATATATTGAGAGTGAGAACTATACAAGGAAATAAAATGCTAACTTTAAAATCTAAACTTCAATGAACAATGTCTTCCATCATAGAAAAGGGAAAACTATTGAAATTTGTAACCCCGACCTATTGTTTTGGTTATTTCAAATTGGTTAGATCACTTATTACTCTCTCTCTCTCTCTCTCTCTCTCTCTCTCTCTCTCTCTCTCTCTCTCTCTCTCTCTCTCTCTCTCTCTCTCTATCTATATATATATATATATATATATATATATATATATATATATATATATATATATATATATATATATATATATATATATATATATATTTGTGCTACTAAGATTTCAAGTTCATGCATACAAGAAGCCAAGTCAAAGATAAGACCTCAAGAAATTGTAGTATTGACTAATGCCAAAACATGTAATGAGAGTATACATTTCTTTTTCATGAGTCTTTACATTTCTTTTTCATGAGTATGTTGGTTAGACAATCAAGCACGCATTCATGAGTGGAGATTAAAATTAAACACTTGATTTCTCTATTAAATCATTATATATGATCCCAATCATAATGTCAATTAGTTGTTTCAAAAAATAAACCAAATGTTTAAAAAAATTAAAATATAGTAAAACTAATCATATTATATTACATGCGATTATAAAGGATGAAAAGCTATTTTGATAAATACCCGCTTGATATCCTAGATTTCTAAATTTGGACAAATTTAAAAATTGAACTAATTGTATTGATTATCTTAAACATACATTTTGTGTATAAAAGAACTTGCCTATTTTAATCTAAAAATTAAGTAATCAATTCAAAATTAAGTCATGACTGGAATTCATAGTGTATAATTAAAATCATCCACACTACAGGAAAACAACTCATTTCCGACAAAATTTCCGGCGGATTTTCCGGTGGATTTCCGACAGAAAATTTTTAACGAATTTCTAACATATTTTTTGACTGTTTTTCCGACGAATTTTTTTTGAAGGAGTTTCCGACATAATTTTCGATGGATTTCCGATATAAATTAAAAAAAATAAGTTTTATTTTAATAACTTATTGTCAAATTAAATTATTTAAATTAAATATTTTATATTTCAAAAATAACTTAAATTATTGAATTTATAACTTAAATTATAATTAAATAAATTAAATTCTAATTTAAATATTTAATAACAAAAAATTAAATGATTTAAATTAAAACTTAAATTATAATACAATTTTATAATTATTTATTTTATTAAAATAAGTTAAATAACTTAATAATTTATTGTTAGATTAAATTAACTAATTTAATAATTTATTGTTAATTAAATTATATTTTTTTATCTTTAAAAAAAATTCTTTTTAAAATAATTATTACTTTTAATATGTGGTAGTTATAAGTTAAATAAAATAAAGTATCTATTTTTATTAGATTTTAATTGATGCTAGTTGGTAGATGGTGGATGTAGAAGGCTATGCGTGTGCTGAGAGGGGGCGGGATTCAAACCCCGCCAAAGGCAAACCACGCGGACCTGTTGGGCTGGCTGGCCTGTCCACGTGGGCGCGGCTAGGCTCGCTAGCCTATGCGGGTCAGCTTGGCTGCTTGGGCTGAGCAAAAATTGGAGTAGCGGGGGCAGGTTGGGTGCATAGAATTTGTTATTAATTTATTTTTCTTGACCTTCCGGCGCAAAAAAAATCTGCCAGAAATATTTTTCCTATGAAAAATTTGCCAGAAATATGCCGAAAATGTTTTCGATGAATTATTTTGCACCAGAAGCCCTTTTCCGACGTGCATCAAACCGGTAAAAATATTTTCACCGGAAATGCTAATTTCCGATGAATTTTGGCCAATTTTCAAGCGAAAATGTCTGCCGGAAAATGATGTTTTTCCAGTAGTGCCAGTACGAGCTAGTAAAATATTTGGTGGATAATTAATTGTTCATCCAGAATGATCCTATATCTAATTCAAATGATTATATTGTATGATTCATATCATACAACCTTATCTTACAGAACTTGAAATTAGGTATTAAACTAATCAAACAATTTGATGCACCTTTCTTCTTATACATTCATTCTATTAAAATTAAAAATTAGTGTTTAATTTAAATAGCCAATATGTTTCTTTTCATAATGAGTGTATGAGCATGTGAGTAGGTAGAGGTTTTTTTTTTTCGTGAGAGAGAGAGTCCTTTGAAGAGGGAGAGATTTCTTTGTGCTAGTGAGAATTGTCCAATTCACATAGGAGAGAGAATAAGAAGTTGAAAGGTTAATCCTTGTTGATGGAGTCAAGTATTGTGTAAGGGAGTTCACATAGTTGTCCTCATCGGCTTCCACCTTTGTCCTCTGGCTGGTTATGGTTTTGGAGCTCTAAGAAAAGTTATTTGATAAATTTCTTGTGACTAGTCGAGGAAGCTAGGGGAGTCACATCTCAGCCAATGTGAGGAGAAGGACGGAGAGGAGGATTATCCAATATTACCAGGAGCATAAGGAGGGTGTGGAATCTCTAACATTACAAGAAGTGAAACGAGGGAGCAGCATCTCTGCCATTTTAGGAAGTAGAAGGTGTGAGTCTAAGCTTTTTAGGATAAATTGCATATGAAGGTCATTCTCCACCTCGGAAAAAATAAAAGCTTCTCCACCTTTCTAAGTGCAAAAGGAGCATTTCTCTGCCATTATGGATGTAGATAAAGTTTGTCCGAATCACTATAAAATCTTAGTTACATTTTCTGTTACTTTTTAACACATTATTTATTTTAGATTTAATTATCTAGAATTTGTGGTTATTAACTATTGTGGTATCATTTAAGAAATAATTAAAATTAAACTTTTTGTAAGCTTTTTATTAATCAAAATTACTTTTTAAATTGCTCTCAAATTATTCTTTAGTAATCTTATTGTTGTCCAATTTTAAAATTAAGAAAATTATTTATTGTTCTTTCTATTTTAAAGTTTCACTAATATTTTGCTACACGTATTGTTTCTTAAATAAAGTTTTTTTATTAAAGTTTTAATTTATCAATTCACTGTCCCTTTTGGTTGTGCCATGACACTTTCAAAAACATATCCTAAATGCATCATATTTAAGAAACAAAAAGAAATCTTAAGAGTAGCAGTTATCCCATAATGTTATAATTGGTGTGTGCCTCTAATTTATTTTTCTTTATCTAATATTCTTGCAAAGTGATTCAACATTATCTTGGTGTATATTACTCTGAGGAAATTCATCATATCTGCAAGTTCTCATTAGAAAATAAAAAGAGGATGAGTTTAAACTAATATTGGTAACAATAAAGCTTTTTCTTAATAATTATATATAGGAAATCATCCTTCTCAGCTATTTGGTCTTGATTTGAATCATTGAAAGGAAGTTCAATGATTTTTTGTCAACAAAAATAAAAGAAGAAGTGAAACTGAATAAGGTTTGCAAAAAAGTAGTAAAAAAAGTAGAGTTTTTCTTCCTCCCCTTCAGCCACTTTCATCTTCTCGTTCTCTCCCGTCAGAGGGATCATATGGTTCCCTCTACCTCCTTCGATGCATCCTTTCCCTCCCTTACTAACTCTTCCATCCTGTTCCCCTCTCTGGTGGGGACCTCAAAGCCTCTAGCTTAGGAACGCATCCTTACCGACTCACCTAACCCCTGTGATTTAAGGATCTATACTTTGCACACACTGGAAGGTAACATCCCCTTTCTTCAAGAAGACAACGGTGAAGCTATAGTAGAATGTAATCTGGTGTTGGTTGGATACAGATGCGGTCAGGAAATTGTCTATTGGAGCCCGAAGACTAGGGGAAGGGCTCTAAGAAGGGGGCCTTTTTATGAAACCCTTCTTCATCCAGTTAAGAAACTATGGAATCTCAATGGTGCACTGAAACTCATCTCCTTAAGTGATGGATTCTTCTTATTTAAATTCTCTACTCATGAGGATTTTGAGTATGTATGGTCACATGGAGCCTGGTTCTTACTCGGTAAGCCATTCATATTTCAACGTTGGTCTCCCCATTTCTCTCCTAAGCGAGAAGACTTCAGCATAGTCCCTATTTGGTTTAAAATCCATGATCTTCTGCTTTGTTGCTAGACACCCACGAGAATTTCAAAGATAGCCATGAAAAATAGAACTCCTCCAGCTGTAGAGACCCTTATTGCCTCAAAATAACAACTCATGTACGCTCGGGTCTGTGTAAAAGTTGATTCCTTGGCCACATACCTAGAAAGCATTCCAATTTCTGTGGTATGGAAAACATTTGATCTCAAAACAAAGTATGAATGGAGACCATCTTTATGTGCTATATGTAAATCTTTTAACCACTCCACCTCCTCTTGCCCGTCTAACCCCAATCTAGTCACTAAACCAGCTACGAAGTTTCCTCGTGATAGAAGTACCAGTCGGAAGCCCAGACCTCTATCACAAAAACCTAAGGGGATACTACCCACACACGGTTCAGTTCATATCCCCGCAATCCAGAATTGCAATGATATTGTTAACCTCCCAGATAACGTGGAAACACTGGTAGAGCAAGTTGTTGAGAAGCCTCTCCTTGCTCTAGCTCAACATCAACCTGAATCAGTTATTTCCCCAGTCCAATTCAGCCATTATTCCCAAATTAAATTCCCCAAACACAAAATGTTCCTCCTCTTCTGATAATGCCCCTCCCCTTCAACAACCGAGCACTTAATATATTCTTCTCCTAACAAATTCAGTCTACTATTACAACACCCTAACTCTGAAGTTTTGGCTAATCTGGAACCAGTGGTGCAGGCAGACCATGAGCCTTCTATCTCTTCAAAAGAGCCTAGCACCACCAAAGACTCCTCTCCTACATTTTCAAATTCGAACCAGACGAATTCCAACACATCTTAAAAACCAAACTAGAATAGAGGAAGGGGCTCTAAGAAGGCCCCGAATATATAATTCTCGTGTCTCTTCCTAATATAACATGCTGGAATATCAAAGGATTCAACAACCCTGATAAATTCTTTTGTTACAAAAAGATTGTATCTGAGGAAAAGATTGATCTTTTCTGTCTATTGGAGAATTGCATCCTTTCTCCTAATATAAATAACCCATGGTTCTACTCTTTGAGAATGAACTAAGTTTCAATAACTTTGATCTAGCATCTCCTGGCCATATCTGGAACAAAAATTTCTTGACCAAGGAGCCAAAATTTTGGGAAATCCTTATTAATGTCTTTGTTATTCCCACTCAAGGGAATTCTATTATTAGCCTGTATCAAAAGTTGAAGATGTTGAAGCATGCCATTAAAACTAATAAATGGGGATCTTCTAGTCATCTTGTTGCTAAGTGTGAGAAACTAGCTACTATGCAAAAGGAATGTCAGCTAAAATTAGACACTAACCCTCTTAATAGAGAGATGTGTACTCAATTCAAGAAGATAAGTGCTGAACTTGTCTTCTATAATTCTTCTTGGGCCAATTGGACTATTCAAAGGTCTAAAGTGTAATGTTTAGTAAAAGGGGAGGAGGATTTGAAATTCTTGTATACCAAAATTCATAATAGGAAAGGTTTCAACAACAATGCCTTAAATGATACTATTCTAGGGTCTGCTAATAATGTCCAAGGCATTATCAATCACTTCAAAGAGCTCTTCAACTCTCCACTGCCTAAAAACTTGGATATTAATCTTTTTTCTAGGGGTACCACTATTCATGATTTGGATATGTTAGACCTCATTAGACCAGTGTCAAATGATGAAATCAAATTAGCAGTGTTTGCTGGATGCTCCTCTTCATCTCCTAGACCGGATGGATTCAACTTTGACTTCTATAAAAAAACTTGGATTATTATTGGTATCTCTATATGTGCTGTAGTAAGATCCTTCTTCTCCAAATGTTACATGCCTAAGTGTGTCAAGGCTACAACAATTTCCTTGATCCCCAAAACTAACCATGTGGTGGATATTCATGATTTTAGACCGATTTCTTTATGTAATGCCTTTTACAAAACCATTACCAAAGTTTTGGCCAATCGTATGAGAGCTATAATGCCAAAGATTATTCACCATAGTCAAGCTGCTTTTATCAATGGGCAGTTGGCCATAGATAACACCTTATTAGTTGCTGAGCTTCTTAATTTTTACAAGAGAAATCATAGAAACAAGTTCTTCTGTGTTTCTAGGTAGTTCATGTTAGAGAAGATGATTCAAAAGGGTTTTCCATCTCCTTTTGTTAGCTGGATAAAGTCTTGTATAAACGATGTCTTCTTTTCAACCAATATTGATTGGGCTTTAGAGGGCTATTTCCTCTCTTCCTCTGGAATCAGGCATGGTTGTCCTTTAAGTCTGTATCTCTTTTGCATTATAATGGATGTCTTCCCTTGCTTGATAGATGATACCTCTATTGCTCAACAATTCAAGGGGTTCAGTCTTAAGAATTTCAGCCTATCTCATTTGTTATTAGCAGATGACTTGCTGGTTTTTTGTTTGGATGATATAAACAACTGCATTCGTCTCTCAAACATTATTAACTCCTTCTCCAAAAGCTCAAGTTTGCATCTTAATCTCTACAAAAGTTCCCTTCTTATAGCCCCATCCTCTTACAACTCTTCCGATATATCTAATGTCGTCCACATATCAAACTCTACCAATATCATCACATATCTGGGTCTTCCTATCACCTGGGGGAAATGCAAAATTTCTGATTATAGCATTTTGATTGAAAAAGTCACCAGTGATCAATTATCTGGTTGGAAGGCTCCTACTGTGGAAGCCTACTCAAAGGAGAGATATATCTAGTGTTCAGCCAATTGACGAGTAGGCTACCGTATTGGTGATATATCTCTCCTTGGAAGCTTCCTCAAACTTATGCATCCACCTTTTGGAAGTGTATTTGTACCACTGCTGTGCATGCTAAAAATTATTTCTCATTCTTTATTAATCTTAATAGTATGGCTGCTATTTTTTAGGATAACCGGTGCAATGGAGATTCTATAAAAAAATTATATGAGGGTACTCCTACTGTGGGCTCTAGGCCGAATGCCAGACTTAAGGAATGGTTGCTTGGGTCCGTCTGGGACCTCCCTGAGGCTATCAACGAGCATTTGAGAAATGTCATTACTAACATTCCTATTTCCATAAGTAGCAGTTTGCATATTTTCTGGAATAGAATGGAGCAAGTCAATTTTAAAGAATTCTATAGGGAATTTTTTGCTGTGGAAGATACTTTTAATATATCCCCTTTCATTTGGCATAAAAAGCATTCCCTTATATTCCCTGCTTACTCTTGGCTGCCTGCTATGGGTGGTTTAAAAACTACTGATGAGTTGTTGAGAAGGAATATACTAATAGATGACAATACTTGCATTTTCTGTCGGAGAAACTCTGAATCTCTGAAACACTTATTTTTTGAGTGTGAATACTCCTTCTCAGTGCTTACAAAACTGATTCCCACTTTCAAGAGTTTTTACCTCAGGCCCAATATTTTTCAACCTTTAGTCATGTGGGTGGTGTTTCTGTGCCCCACAAAATTAGAAGTGCTATGCTATTGACCTTGAATGCCATTATCTATTACATGTGGATAGAAATAAACTAACAATACTGCAATGTGTGTTAGCACTATATCTAAGAGGATTGCTAGAGCCATTAATATCAAGATTTCAGGATGGAAGCTAGGCGTTGCAGTGAAAGAAAAATTGTATTCTAAATATTCTGCTCTCATATGTCTTAAATGAATGGTGGCCGCGGGATTCAGTTATGTATGAGTTAGTTTGGATACAGGTTTTGCTTTGGTGCTTTTTTGTGGAAACTGATGCGCATGACTCTATCTATAGTGTGGCTGAATTTTTGAACAGGCTCTGCCGTTTTGCTGACCTTTTGACCAGGCTTTGCCATTTTGCCTTTATTAGTAGCAGGTACAATTTTTTTGGGCCTACATGATGATGAGACTTACTTATCTTTCTCTTTGGACGGTCTCAGGACAACCAACGGAATATTTATTTGAATTATGCGATCTAGCTTGTTCCTGAGTTCAGGCCGACAGGTTAATCCTGTCTTTTGTTTTCTACCTTTTGTTTCCATAGTTTTCTTTTGGTCTTATTTTTTTACTCTTGTACACCTTTGATCATTAATAGATTGGGCTAAGCCCTCAATTTTCTAAAAAAAAAAAAAACAAAAGAAGACAAATATTTATTTTGTGAAATATTATCTCCAGAAAATTATTATATTTATTTTTTTCTTAAAATAGTATATTATTCCGATTAATGATATTGCAAAAAAATATTTTCAAATAAGAATATCTTTTAATAATTTATTTTATCTTTCAATAATTTTGGTGAGACATCAACATCACCGATGTAGCCGTCATTGTCATACTGATTTAAGCTAGTCTATTGTGGTGATGAGCCCTAAATTTACTATTGCCATTGTTTGGCAGCGCATACAACCATCATTATAAAATTCCTAAGCCAGATTAAAGAAAATTATTTACGGCAACCGGCGTTGGTCTGATTCTATTGGCCAGCTGTTTCTATCAACTAAAGCGGGCAATGTTGGGCTGCATAAATAAATAAATCATACATATATATATATATATATATATATATATATATATATATATATATATATATATATATATATATATATATATAAAGTTTATTACGTCAAAAAATTCCCTCATCACCTAAGCATTTTAACACCTTTATTGGAATATCATGGTTCACTAGTTTTTCCGCACTAAAATTTCTTTAAAGTCTCTATAACTTAAGTTTTACAATTACGTCGATAAAAATAAAAATCTGCTTTTCAATAAGAGTGTTAAGGTCATTAAAGTCAATAGTACTAGCACAATCTTCATTGAAAAGCTGAGTAAAATATCCAATCCATCTTCGTTGAATATCCTTTTCTAAAAAACAACACTTTTTTTATCTTCATCCTCAATGTACTTCACTTGAAATAAATCTTTACTTCTCCTATCTTCTTTTTTATCTTTTATTTTTTATTTTTATCTTTACTACTATCTTTCTATTTGGCTAACTTATCTCCCATTGCAGACAAGACTAACAAAGAAAGAGTTTGTTTTGTATTACTCTGATTATTATCTTTAATGGAATTTAACAATTATTAAATTTCTTAGTTTGGTCATGTTTTTCTTCTTTATTATTATTTTTTTATTTTTTTTATTCTAAAATGAAATAAAATATTAGACAAAAGGATTTGCATAATTTGATTGAACCTAGAGATAGACTTGTCTTGCCTCAAGCGCACACGGCAAAAATGGTAAGGCTAGAATTAAGAAATATTTTATTTAAATTGAAGTATGTTATATTCAGCAAGATACGCATTCAATAGTTTTATTTATTCGAGGAAGCAACCATCGGAAAATTACAAAGCATATAACAAACACATTCGTGGAGGGAAGCCAAACAGAGTATGATCGCATTTGTGTCCATGCTAACTGGAATGCTAAAGTTAAAAATGGCATCTCTATGCTAATAAGGTGAGTCACTTGAGCATGTTTTTGAGGAAGAGTGTTGGTTGAGTCATAAGGATTTTAGTATGCATGATGAGCCTGTAATGGCATGTCTTTCAGATATACATGCGAGTCTTTAAAAGTGTTGTCTAGACCACTAGACATGAAGGGAAAGCTTCCTCGATTGGAAATGAAGGTTGGTAGGGAAGAAACTTAGCTTAGGAAGCCATAGGAGAGGATCTCTTAGGTGTGTTCTTGCTATAGCTAGATCCAAAATGTCAGAGATAAACAGATAAACAGATGGCCTTGATTATAGATAGCTATAATAGGCATATGATCCTTCCCTAGGTATCCAAGCTTGAGTTTATAGAATGATTTGCATTAGTCCTCCGATGAGTCTTGTCGAGGATGATCATTCCTTGGCCTAGTTTACTTGGTTGAGTCCTCATATAATAATCTTTTTAAGGAGAGTGACCATGAATTGACAAGTATGACTAACCAAACTTGTAGAGGGTTACATTTTGTTCAGGTAAGTTCCTCTCTATAGTAACTTGATTATTTTGGTTGAGCCTATTATGTACTTATGGATTGCCTACCTAATCATGTACAAGTATACATTTAGTTCCTAACTCACATGACCCTTCAAAAGTCAAGTTGTGAAAAGGACAAGTGAATTATTATTGAACTTTTAATGTTTGGCTAACTTTGAATGTTAGAGTAAGTATAAGGTATTACCATGCCATTACTATAGTCTCAGGTGGCTATAGATTCTTCATATTGACTTTAATTCAACCCCATATAACATCTACACATATAATTAGTGGTCGAGGGGTATGATGTTATCATATTTTTTCATTCAACTCTTACTTATAGTATTAACTCAATAAAGATGGCTGAATCAAATCTTGCTAAGCTAATTAATCTATGTTAAATGAGGATAATGATAGTCATCCTCTATAAATGTAAATTTGAGGAGGGCATGGAAATGAAATCCAACTTGCGGGAAAGCAAGAAGGTGATGAGGGGTATTGAGATAAATGTATTAATTTGCTTAAGTTCAAATGAGCCTATCACCCCATTGTTAGAAAGGGAGAAGGTGAGCTTAATTGAGGTTATGGTTGCTAACAATGATTTTATGTTGGTGGTTCGTTCATTATATTTTGATAATGTACCCCTAAATATGAGGCATGTACAAAGACACTATATAACACAATAAATAGTGGATATTGTTACTAAGATGGTGACTTTTGCTATGGAGGAGATGCTAACTACTACATTAGTTGGGTATAGGATTTGATAGGCTAAAGTTAAGAAGAGTTCATTTCATGGTGTTGCGAGTATTAAATATGGAGGGTGAACATCACCTATCTCTAGTGAGCCAAGGGTTTACTTAACTTTACAATAACTCTTAGGATACCTACTGAGTGAGTTCAAACCACTAGTATTTATTTATGTGGAGGGTGGTTGATAAATAAGACAGGTTTGTAAAGTTGCATAATGGGATGCTAAAAGTCCCTCCAAGTATTATATGGAAATGAATTTTTAATCTCTGGTCCTTCCTTGTTGACCATAAGAGCAGCTCAAAAGGGGGGAAACAAGGCTGATCAATGAGCAATATTGCCAACAAAGGTTAAGTTTATATTTGAGGCTATTAAAATATGTGATAACAAGAAAATTAATGAAATTATGTTGCTTCCTAAGGCTCAAGGACCACCTTATAGATCTATTACTGGTTCCTAGAACTAAGTTAGAAGCTTTCTTAGAGCAACCACGTGAAACCTCTTCACACTAGTTCTTCCTTATACAACTTCTCCTGATCCTTCTCTAAACTCTAAGATCTCTCAAGAAGACAACCTCTCAAAGCACCCTCTCGAAAAATTCCCAATAGAAAAAGACACTTGAAAACCTAGTTAGATTGCTTAAATACAAGTCTTCCAAAAAACCCTAAATGTTAAAGTCTACCATTTATGATCATACAGTAGATATCAAGAGAAATAAAATGAAAATCTAATAATATTTGTTGTCATCAAAATTATAAGCTCAGGATCTTGCATTACAACAATCTCTCCTTTTTCTGAAGTTGGCAAACATTATTAACTGAATTTTCAAGTTAATTTTATCATCTCCTAATCTTTCCCTTACAAATACAGTTCTTATAAAAATAGGGAGAGAGTTTTTTTTTGTTTGCTATTAAAACTTTTTTTATTATATAAAACACAAAAAAGCATAATAGCATACATAGGAAAAATTTAAACTAAACATAATAAAGATACATTCTACCAATATTTTACTCCTCTTTTTGACATCACCAAAACAAAGAAAAATAAAGTCAACCTGATAAATATAGAAGACTACAGAATATATAGAAACAAAAAAGACAAGTACAACACATCACAACACATATCATTCATAAGTAGGAAGGATCACAAAAATAAATTGAAATTTTATCTTTTCAAATTGATAGTGAAACATTAGTCTAACTTTTTGGGATGATATAATATAAATATATGCAGATTTGATTAAAAAAAATCTAAATATAAGCAAATATTGTGTGACAATATTCATTAGAAGGAAAAATTGTCCACAAATTTTTCTAGCGACTCCATTGGGGATAGACTTTCCTCTCCATTTTTAGTGAAGTCTAAATTTCTCCAACACATATAGATTTAATGAAATTATTTTGGCTATGTGATTTAATATTGATTCAAGCTTTAGATTATAAATTCTTAAGTTGTTTCTCACTTTTGCTTATAGTCCTTTCATGAATGTCTCTATCTAAATCTAATTTTCAATCCATTTCATGTCTTCTTTCATTGTCCACACTTGAGGGTCAATGAAAAAGGGTTCTTGTTTAATGTTCTTTTAAAATTTAAATTCAATTTAAGTTTCAATCAACTTTCTTCCAATTCAAATTCAATTAGATTAGATTTCTCTCAATCCATCAAAACTAAATTTAAATCTCAAATCTAAACACCTCTCTATTCTATGTTAGCATAGGCTTGGTCCATTTAAATTTATAGAATTCTAATTCAACTTTGTTTAATCATGCTTTGGTAATCCAATAAACTTTGCTTAGTATACTCTTTAGACTTATATCTTATTTAAAGATCAACAAATTTTGTAGATTGATATATGATTTTGGTTTGTTGTGAAAATAATGACTAGAAAGTTGATCTTCTGTTACCTCCATAGTGTAAACATGACTATTACATGATAATACTCGGAGGGTGCCTCTCAGGAGTGCAAGTAGGTCAAGTTGATCGAACCATTATAAATTTATGTATTATTTATTACTGCTTTATCTGTATTTAATTTTTGCACTTTAAATTTCTTTGTGGTGAATTTTGGTTTGGTTTGATTTTGTGTTTTTTGATTAAAAGATTTTCTAAAATACCAATTCAACCCCCCTCTTGGTTAGCCTTGGGCTAGTTCATAAGGGCTTAACAACCCTAAAAAACTTTTAACTATTACTATGTGTTCATTTGTTGATGCAACTGTGATCTAGTTTAGATCAATGAATAATGTTCAGTTCACCTTCACAAGAACACAATCTAATGTGGTAAAGGTTGAGTTTGTGTCTACTAAAATTATTAAGAATGAACTTAAAGTTGGGTTTATAGTAACCTTGGTATCTATTAATCCTTAAGTATTCTCCCATATGACTTTCCCAAGGTTTTTTGCTAGCCAAAAGGGAAAGCTACCATGGAATATGAATTCTTCAATCCCAAAAAAAATTGAGATTGGGTCATCCTTTGCTATTATAGAGATGACTAAGTCATAGAGGTGGAATAAGAATTGATATTTAAGGCGAAGGGTTGAGAATATTAGGATGATAGAAGAGAATAATATGATGAATGTTGCAATAGAAGAAGTAAAGTTAAAATTAGTTAAATTGATAGTTAAGGAACATGAAGTTTTATATAAATCATATAGAACAAGTCTGAATCGCTTTCATCCACTACCTATTATTGTTGGAGAAGAAAGTCCAATTAAAATAGAAAATTCTTCACATACTCCTTTCCATCATAATATATTCTAACTTCTCTATCTTAGAGAAAAAGGAAGTTTGAGTCTCTATTGATTGTGTTGATACATACATATGCTGTTGGTTATGGGCAGTCAAAGATTAAATTTCTGAGAAGTGTGAAGGATGTGATATCTAGTGGATTGCAGGCACACTCAAGAAGATAGAAGGAAATATATCCTCGTATCAAGTAAATAGTAAAGTTAATAAAATTGATTTTTAGTTGACCAATAACAGTTGTAAAGTGTTAGCATGAATCTAGAAGATGCTCACAAGTTAATCACCATATACTACTTATAAATAGTTTATGTCAGTTTAATCTAGTTAAATCCTTAGTATATGCAGCATTAGCCCATCGAGGGTATAATCCCATTTCTCCTTCTTCTTTTGTTCAGTTTAAAAACATCCCAAGCAAAACCTTTGGTCTCTCTTTAGGTCAGCATCCGCTAAGAGTTTAGCAACCTCAATTGCCAGGTCAAGATTCATCTCCTCATCTTGACAGAAGGAAATTAAAATCAACAAGCAAACCAGTTTTGTTATATAACAATAATAAAGTTTGGCATCCTAAAATGGTCTACATATAAACTAAATTAGTCACTCATAAAAATCATAGAAGAAGAAAAAGCATTGAAGGGAAAATCTGTAGAAGAGCTATCAATTGTTAGAGAACACATTATTGTAGATTATCACAATGTGGTGAGAAAATCCATAGCATAAATGATGGATCACTTGAAGGATAGTATATGAAAAATAGATAAACAAGTGGCTGTAGAGAATATAGAAATTAATATACAGGATGAGGAAATGAATGAAAGTGTATTCATGGTGAAAGATAAAAGGAAGATAAAGATGAATCAAGTAGAAATTTAGAATGTAGTAGAAGAAGATTATGAGGAATACATACCCAATCTAACTAGAAATCTTTTAGATAAGTTGAGTCAGAAAGATAAATAAATAGCATAGATAAAGAACAAAAAAGGAAGAGCAGAGGGTTGCTATATCATCCCTCCAAAGCAATAAGGTTCCTTCAGTTAAGGCTTATTGTAGCTGAATCTATTCAAACTTGTAATAAACCTAGAGAAACAGAAATAGAAAACAAAAATCAAGTTTTAAAAATTAGAGAAGGAAACAGTGTAAGCAGTAGAAATCAAAGAGTTGGTGGAACAATAAGTCAAGGAAGCTTTAGCACTGTCTAAGGGCACGTCATATGTCCTGATGGGTAGACCCAAGCCTCAAAAATATGATTTGGTTCCTTATCCTGAAGGATTTTTTTCTGCTATCATTTAAAAAATTTGATGGAATAGGGAATCCGAAGCAACATCTAGCGCACTTCATGGCTAGTTTTGGTAATTTAGGAGAAAGTGATGGTATATTTTTTGAAAATTTTTAATCAATTTATTGAACATTGCAAGTGAGTGGTATACTAAGATACCTAATTGGTTAGCTCAAACATTTATAGAATTAGAATAGTTGTTTAGTAAAAGATTTGTTGGAGCAAGTCACCATGTTAAAGTAGGAAATCTGATAGTATAAATATGGAAGCCTGATTAAAATCTCATTGATTATTTACTAAGGTGGATAAGTATTAGAATGAAGTGTGAATCCCAACCCCGAGAGCAACATACTGTAGAAATTCTTTTAAATTATATTCATGGTCTAATTATTTCTTAATGAAAGGGTTCACAATCAAAGCTTTTGATGTGATTGAGTGAAGCCTCTAATCTTGAAGATGAAATATCTCAATAAGCTTTCTTAAAGTATCAATCTCCAGTAGAGATAAGAAAGGTAAAACCTCCGAATATTTTAGAAAAAAAATTTGGGTCAATGTCTACAATTGATAAAGAGAAATAGCCAATGGAGATTCAAACAGAAAGTTTAAGTCACCCATTGCAAAATTTGTATTACAATAGAACTCCCAATTCTCAATTTAAACCTCATTTTCATGTTAATTTTGAAGAAGAAAGGGAAAGTATTGAACATCTAAAGAATAAGAATTATTCATTCAAAACGAGGCTATAAAAAGAGTTTTTAAAAATCTCATAAAGAAATTAGAATTCAAACTGTCTGAACCAAAAATGTAAGAAGATTTGGGTATATCAGGATAGCCTAGATATTGCCCATATCATCACATGATAAGTCATGAATTAGAAGAGTATATAAATTTCAAGGAGTGCCCTGAAAGAAATATTAAAAATTTATTTGTCATGATAACCAAAGAGTATTTAGCTAATTCTAGATATGGCCCTGCTAATTGCATGATTGGTGAATCTTCGATCTGTATAATTTTTTAAATTTGTAACTTCATGATGAATCAGATATAGTTTTATCCCAAACTTCTAAGAAAATTCTAAATCAACTTTATCATTCATCAACTCAAATGTCTCAACAAGTGAAGGGTCCCCTTTGAATTAATATAGTATCTTCTAAAAAGTAATTCCAAAATAAATTTCCTTTTGAAGAAACTAATAAGAGACCAGCTCGTCATTCTTCAGCATCTCAAAAAGAGGATTTCATGAATGAAGATAATAATATAAATAATAAAGTTTAAAGACTGTTGTACCAAATTCATTATATGATATATATTTTATCTTACTAGGGGCTAAGAAATAAATTTAAAAATATTTAGCTTCACCTCTATAGAAATTATTAAAAATTGTAAGAAGATAAAATTTATTTTTTATTCTAAATAAAAAAAAAATTATAAAAAGTATAAAATAGTCAAGTGTCTCAATAGAACCCAAAACCCTAAACCCTAAATAAGTGGGTGCATATAACCTCATATAAATTTATGATTACTAATATTATGATTCATACACATGTGCATGCAAATATATGCTCAAGTGTCTCAACAATTTGAAAAGTATACAAAATCCATAATTCATTCTAAATCAAAAAGTCAACATTTGGGTCAAACTATGTTCTTAAAATACACCAAACTTATAAAATTCAAACGTAATTTAAAAAAAAAAACAAATTCAGTAAACTTAATGGCATTAAACTCATCTCTAAGTCTAATATTTATGAAAAATTACAGAAATCTAATATTGATAAATAAATGTTAAGAATTATACCCTTTATTAAATATATTTATTTATTCAATAAATATAAAAATAAATAAATCATTAAAATCTTAGTTAATCATCAATTCAATAAAATTAAATACATTAATAAACATTCAACATTCTTGTCATTAAAATTTTTAGGCTGAACTATGCTAGAGGTTATGGAGTGTACTTTTGAATTGTAAAAATATTAGACCAGGCATTCGCTTCACTACTCTAAGGTTTTTTGATGATGATGAATATTTCTTAGTCATATTTAATAATCTAATGTCTAATAGTCTCTTTTCAGTGAACATCAAAACCCTTAATGAACTCTGTTTAGATACTTTAGAAGATATGGATGATTTTTAAGTTAGGGATACATCGTCAAAAACAAAGAGGAGATTAAATTAAAAATTGATAATTTAAAAGAAATAAGTCTTGGAACTAAAATAGATCCTTATTTGATTTCATTAAGTTTTGTTATTGAATATGAATGAGGCAAAGAAATGATACATTTATTAAAAGAATTTAAATATTATTTAGCATGGAGTTATGATGAAAGCAATGATTATAAGCATATATAGTAGTCCTTAAGCAAGAAATTTAGCCATGAATGATTCATGTTAAACAAGCACCTAGATGATTGTGACTCAACATTGAATTACAAGATATTGTAGAAGTCAAAAAGTAAATTAATAAAAGCTTTATTAAGGAGGAGAAATATATAACCGTGTTAGTTAGCATCATTCCAATTAAGAAGATGAATGATTAAATTTGGCTTTATATTAATTTTAGAGATCTGAACAAAGCTTATCATATAGACAAGTTTTCACTTACTATGCCAGAACATATGGTTAATATTTCTTCTTTCCTTGCAATAATTTCCTTTATAAATGGCTCATCCAGATATAGCCAAATCAAAATGTCTCTCAAGGATGAAAAGTATATAGCTTTTAGAACACCAATAGGATTTTATTGTTATAAAATTATGTCATTCGGATTGAAGAATTTTAGGGTGATTTAACAATAATCAATGAAAAAGATTTTTAATGAACTTATCCACCATCAAGGAGAATGCTATATCGATGATGTAGTCATTAAAATCCTTGAATGAGATGTCCACTTACATGACCTAAGAATAATTTTCCATAGATTACATCAAAATAACATGAAAATGAATCCATTGAAGTACACTTTTGGTGTCAGTTCAGGAAGCTTTATATGTTTAATTATATGATATTAAGGAATCAAGATTGATCCAAATAAAATCAAAGCTATAATAGAAATTCAATCACTTAAAAGTCTTACTCAGTTAAGATCTTTCGAAGGTTGACTGGCGTATCTTAGAAGATTCATATTAAATCTTTCAGGCTGATGTCAGCCATTTGTAGCTTTATACAAGAATGATGCTCTTTATAAATGGGATGAAAATATTTAGAAAGCAATTGATAGTACAAAAAAATATTTGATAAATTCTCTAATTTTAACTACTTTTATTCAGGGAAGCCACTAATTTTAAATTCCATATATTTAAGTTAAACTCATGGCCCCTTGTTAGATTAGGTTAATGAGAAAGGAAAAGAGATTGCACTTTAGTATATGTGTAAATATTTACTTCTAACTGAAGTAAATTATCCTTCAATAGAGAATTATTATTTCTCTTTAATTTTTTCCTTTAAAAAATAAGTAACTTTATGCTCTCTCATAAAGTAAATTTCATATAAAAAATAAATCCATTATAAGATTTGATGACTCATCGAAGACTATCAAGAAGAATGGCTAGATGGTAAATGATTTTGTCACAATTTGAAATCACATTCATTCCTTTTTGAATTTTGAATGGGCTATCTATGGCATATTATTTAGCAACTCATCTAGTACAAGATGATTGTTTGATTATTGATGAACTACCAAATAAAAAAATTATAAACCTTGAATCAAATCAAAATTCCATTTAGGAATTTTATTTTGATGGTGATGCTTCTAGTCTTTTTTTTTTTTTTTGAAGAAATGCAAAAGTTACATTAAAATGAAAAAGAAAACAGCCTAATACAAACTAGGAAGTAAAGACTAAAAGATCCTTGAACAATAGAAAAAGGATCCTTATTGAAAGCATATTTGTTTAAATTAAACTTATTATTTTTGAAATGAAACCCACTGTTCCCTATTTTAAAACCGTTGAGATGTAGGGGATACCAAAGTTTTAAACAACCCAAGGGTTGGTTAGTATCCCAGAGTTCCCATTCGGTTAAAAAATAAGATCTAGTAATGATCCCATGATCAAATCTAATAAGTTTTAAAAACAAATTGACAGACAAAAGCAAAAGGAAGCTATAAAAGAGAAATAAAATACAATTACAAAAAACCCAAGACAATTGCAAAATACCTAAAAAAACATCAATAGGTATTTCGGATGTCTATTCCAACTTTCAATGATGTAGTTCAAAGCAAGAGATTTTGTAAATCTTTTGGTCATAAGCTCCAAGCTCTGGTATCTTTCCACTTTGATGTTTGCAATGTAAATATCGGCTAACATATTACTGAGATGATTGGGAAGAACCTCTTAAATAGTTCTGCTTTCTGAGATCAGAAATCCCTCTTCTAGTTTGCTCTTTCACATGTCCTAGAGCTTGTAGTTCCTTAAACAATTTGTGTTTGTGACTAGAAGAATCAAGTTCCATAGAAGAACCCTTTTTATTCTTCAATAATACAGTTTTTTTGAATTTCAAACTTATTATTGAACTAGGAGTAATGTTTTCATAATAACCATTTTCTTCAAAAGACGTTGCAGCTTTTGTTTGAGTTAAGACCGGGATTAAATCTTCAAAATTTTCTGACTTAGTCAAGCCGTCATTTGAGCCATTTGCTGAGATAGGTTCAGTAGTATATTCGGATAACAAGTTAGTTACCGAATAGATATCTTCATTATCTGCCTCTCAGATTTGTGGTAATTTAAAAGTTGTATTTTGAATTTCCAAAACTTCAGACTTTTTTTGTTGATCCACGGAAGTAGCTGCAATATTTCCTTCCTTGATTTCAGCATTTTCTTCAGCCAACGAAATTGGAAATTCAGAATACAAATTCTGAATAGCCTAAAATTATTCCTCAATAAAATCTAAAGACTTATTAGTCTCCATAAATTCCTCCAGAATTTGTTGGATTTGAATTTGCAGTTTTTCAGCAATTTTTGGAGTATTGCCGGAAGAATCTGCTACATGACTAACATGCTTTTCATCTCCTTCCTTAATTTCAGCATCATTTCTAATTGCCAATGGATCATCAAGAATTTCTGAAGCAGCTCTAACGTCTTCTTCATCTCCTTCCAATACAACATTATTAACAGTAACACAAGCATCATCATATTTATCTTTGGCTGAAACAACTTTGAATTACTTTTTCTCAGGATTTATCATTCTTTTGCTTTTAAACTTCACATGCATCCAAGGCCCATATGAATTATTTTCAGTTTGAGAAGAACTGAAAGGGACATCTCTGACCAGTAGATTTTGTTCATGGTTTGTATTAGGACAAACATAATCTATATGTCCAATTCTCCAACATTTGTAACAAAAAGATGATAGATTTTCATATTCAAACTTTTGAAAAAAATCTACCATTAAGGCCTTCCACCCAAATACCATAAGGGAGTTTAGAATTCAAATTTACTCGAATGAAAGCTCTAGAGAATTCCAATTTTAGAAGCAATTCTAGTGATATTGGATTCATCCCAGCAATGTAAAGGTAAATGAGGAAGACGAACCCAAATCGGAGAAGAAATCCCCTCATATGAATTAGGAGAAAAGGTAGGAGACCATTTGTTTAATCCTACGACGAAGCCCCCTACAGACCAAGGACCTCCGTTAAGAACTTCCTCCATGGCTTCATGAGACTAAAATGAACAAAGGAGCCAATCTAGACAAAGCATTGTAATATGAAATCCTCCATAATTAATCCATTGCTTTCTTAACTCAATTGAACACTTAGAAAAAGGAAAGTTTTTCCTAAGAATTTTAACAACCAATGAATTGCTCAAAACTTGAACATTAGATTTTCCCTTTTCTATGTCAAGTTTGACAACATTTGCATCTTCAATATCATCATGCATACTACTAAATTTTATTTTAATGTGAGGTTTTTTGATCCACACATTAGAACTTTCCAAATTTGAAGTAGTAATTGGAATTTTGATATTAACATTACCTTTGTTAATATCATTATCCTTCTTCAATATTTTAGCAAAACTGCATCCTGATGATGAAGCCTCCTTATCATATGATCCAGAGATGAAAGTCGATAATTTTGGCTTATCTTTCAAGACTGAAATGACTTCTTTCCCTTTTCTTGAAATCGGCAAAGGCTTATGATTTGCAATTGAACGTCCCTCTTGGATAACTAGAGGAGATTCCAAAATTCAAAATGGTGAGATGCGTTTGAAGGAGAATCTACCTCTTGAATCTTACATAATTTGACTCGCGGTAGATAGCAAAGTTTTGGTGTTCCGGTCATCCTTAGATGACCGGCCACCTTCTTCCATCTCCAACAATGGCACCCAAAATCTTCAATTTCTTCTTAGAAATTCTTCCTAATTTTGTGGAGCTTCTCTTTCTTCACTCTCTTTATGAGAAAGCTATTTTGTTAACACAAAATTCTTCCTAATTATGTGATGCTTCTAGTCAATAAGAAACATTTGATCATATCTTCCCAAGAAAAGCTAGAAAGGACATAATTTTTGTTACCACAGAAAAGGGAGTAATGTATTACTCTTATCATTTGCTAGAACCTTGTACAAACAATGAAGCTGAGTGCGAGGCATTGATAATTGGGTTAGAATTGATGATCCTAAATGTAATTTAAGAAATCAAAATTTTTCGAGATTCATTGCTAGTGGTTAATAAGATAATAATTACTTATCAAGTACTAAAATAAAATCTAATTCCTTATTATCAATATGAGATGCATCTCCTTGAACCAATACCAAGCATAACCTTATACAAGATTCCTCATGGACATAATTTAAAGGAAGATGCATCAGCAAAGTTGTCTAAAGCTTTGGCTTGTCCTAAAGGAAATTCTATTGTAATAGAAGTACATGGTTATTATGTTCTATCACCTATAGATATTGGTTATATAGATAAAAAAAATCTTCCATAAAGGTGAAAAATGTCTTACTAGTAGATGATGAAGTGGTGGATTAGCGGAAGCCCTTTCTTGAATACTTATGATAAAATAAGCTCCTTCATGATAAATTTATAACATATCAAATTAAAAGAATACCCATACTTCATTGGTTATTTAATGATACCTTATATAGAAGACCATTCTATCAAATGTGGTTAAGGTGTTTATGTAAATCAAAAGAATTAAAAATTATTAAGAAGTACATGCTAGTTTGTGTGGTGCACTTTAATTGAGTCCAAAGATAAAAATGGAAATTTTTAAATTCATGTTAGAGATAGAAACTCCCGGTAGAGAGAATTTTTCAAATTCGCCACTCCTAATTTTTCAGCCATAATCGTTGCAGACAACTTGGACATGGCGGCAGAGGGCCGCCGACCATCATTTGACTCTATAATGAAGGCTAGCTCAATATTCAAATCACCAAATTCAAACAATGGCATAATTGACAAATTGAAAGGAAGTTTAACCATGGAAGCAGAGGAAGCACGAAGAAGAAGAACAAGAGGTATGTTAGTGATAAACAAAAATGTAGGTAACATTCCCAACATTATGGAAGGAAAGGGTAAGAATGTTTATTTGGATTCTAAAATAGAAACACGTTGTATTTTGAAAAAACCAGAACTATCTCCAGTGAAATTTGTAGCAATGAGGAGGCGTCTTCAGGGATGAATATTTTTATTCATAGATTCAGAAATTTAAATGCAATCTCTTGCAACAGTGTGATAAATGTGAATTCCTAGAGTTTTGAGAACAAAAATATTATTCCTAATGCCAACAAGGATTTTGATATTTTGAAGGAGAGGTTACCTGTGTTAAAAAAAATATAGCAAGTCAAATGGATGATCAAATGACTATGAGGAATGATAAGAAATTCAATCCTAAAAATGCATGGATCAAGAAGCCCTATATAAATTTAAAGTTTATTGAAGGAGAAGATATGATGATGGAAGACGTGAAAGCAATAAAACTGATTATGGAATCAGAAATAAAAAATGCTAAAACACTTGGCAAATCCCAGGTATGCAAGGTCTTTGGAAGAGAATTATCTTCTCATATTGTTGCTTGGGATCTTAGGCGCCAATGGAACAATATGACCAATTTCACTTTACTACTCTTGGAATGGGATTGTTTTTGTGTTCTTTCAAAACAGTTAAAGCTTTAGAATGGGTTATTTCTAGATGAGCTTGGTTTGTGAATGGGCATATCATAGGTATGGATAGGTGGTCAACAGAATTTTCACCTTCATCTATGAAAGGACATACATCCCCAATCTGGATTAGAAGGCCTCAAATTCCCTTGCAATGTTGGGATGAGAGCAATGTAGCAAGGATTGCTTCTATGGTGGGAGTTCCATTAATGTTGGATGGTAATATGTTTTAATGAGGGAGAAGAGAGTTCGCAAGAGTCTGTGTTCGAGTGAAGTTAGATCAATCACTCCCACTAGTGGTTTGGGTTGAAGGTATTATAGGAAGATTCTTTCAAAAATTTGAATATGATAGAATTTCAAATTTTTGTTTTGAATGTGGGAAGATTGGGCATGTCAAGAGTGATTGTAGAAAGGGAATCATGGTGCAAAAAATGCAAGTTGAAGGAGATAGCAAGCAAATTCAAGACTCAGTTCATGAAGGTGAATAGAATACAAATTATGGACCATGGGTGCATGTGAATTATAAAAGAAACAAGACTAGATTTGTTTCTAATGGAAGGCCGAGTAAGAAGTCATTCATGAAGAATGTACCAAGGAATTCTTCTATTGAGGAAAAAGCTAAAACCATGGGTTTTCTAAATAAAGAGAAAGTGGAAGTAGAGAAGGAACTTCTAAGAAACACAATGGCATAAGAAGGAGAAATAATAATGTAGAATGAGCAATGCATGAAAGCCGAGCTAGCTGAGGTGACAATTCCATCTACAGAGGAAGTAGAATGTGATCAAGTAGAGAACCCAAATTCAATATTTCATACTGAAGAATTCTCAGAAAAGAGGTGACTCGAGTTCAGAATATAGAACAAGATGGGATAACACCGAAGGAAACAAATAAGGAATTAGAAGAGCATGAAGAGACAATTAATCAAGGAAAGGGTATTGGAGACGTAAATATAGTGCCATAGGGGAATGAGAAGATGGGAGTAGGTGAATTTACTCATAAACTATCTTCTTATAAAGTCAAACTAGCTAAAGAAATGAAAATGCTAGGACCTATGAAGGTCAATCAAAGAACAAGAAAAGGAGAAGGAGGTGGTGAAATGTTTGGGGCCTCAACCCCACAACTCTCTTAAAAAATGTCTTCCATAATGTTCTAGAATTGTAGGGAAGCTAAGAAAAAGGAAGCTTCCCACTATTTGAGAAGTTTAATAGGAGAGAATGACACTTTCTTTATTGATCTTGTGGAAACAAAACTTGAAAGATTGGAGAAAGAAGATGTTAGAAAATTGGTAGGAGATGATTGGAAGTTCTACCATATGGCTGCTAGTGGAATGTTAGGTGGAGTTTTTGCAATGTGGAAACATAGAACCACTTGTTTACAGTTACTGAATTATCCAATCAAGCTATTATTGGTAATCTGACCACTCCAAGTGGTAATTCGGTGAAGGTATGCATAGTTTATGGCAATAAAAACTTATATGAAAGAAGAAACCTATGGAGAATTATTGAGAATAACATGAATAGCGAAGAGCCTTGTATTGTAGGAGGAGACTTCAATTTCTTGTTGAATAAGCATGAGAAGAAGGGAGGAAAAAGATTTCTACTCTCACATGGCCCTCAAGAGATGAAAGAGGTCATGAACAATAATGAATTTCATGACATAGGTTTCATTGGTAAAAAATTTACATGGTGTAATATCAAAAAAGAATAAGCTAGAATATGGGAAAGACTTGACATAGTTTGGCTAAATTCAAAGTTAATGATGGATTTTCCTTTAGCAATCACTAAGCACCTTCCTAGAGTGGCATCGGATCATTGCCCTCTACTCCTTCAATTTCATACTTTGAAGATGTTTAAGCCAAGAGAAATCAGATTTGAGAATGTGTGGTGTTCTTATGAGGTGGATAGGGGGATCATTGCTAATGCTTGGAGGAAAAAGGATCATGGAAATGCTGATGAGACCCTGTAAAAAAATCAAAGATCTTTAAAAAATTTATACTATTGGTGCAAGAACAAATTGGAAGAGTTTATATTTAAGAAGCAAGAGCTACAAAAGGAGAATTTGAATCTTCATGAATTAGAGGTTATGAAAGGTGCATTGAACCAGGAAAATTAGTTGAATCTTAGAATCATAGTGCATGAACACAACATTACATTGGCTAGATTGGCAACATGGTGGAGAAAAAGATCAAAAAGCCAAAGGATGGAAGACGGGGGAAAAAATACACTTTTCTACCATACATATGCCATGGTGAAGAAGAAGAATAACCTGATTAATCAGATTGTTGGAGAAGATCGCACAATGGAAATAAACATGGAATCTATCCATGCGATAATAGAGAAGTACTTCTCTAAAAATTGGAGTAAATGCAATGCTAATATGGCAAACTAGCCGGAGTTCACTAACAAGGAGATCCTATAAGAGGATATGAGGAAATTACTGAATTTAGATTACACTAAGGAGAATCTACTTAATATGGTGACAAAGATGAGCAATAACAAATCACCAGGAACAGATGGGGCAAATGGTTGTTTCTTTAAATCATATTGGAGCATTGAATATATAGAGACATGGAATGCAATTGAAAGCTTTTTCAAGTCAGGAGAAATGCAAGAGCATTGGAAAGAGATACTAGTGGTATTTATTCCTAAAGTTCAAAATGCTAATGAATGCTCAAAATTCAGACCTATATGTCTATGCCAAACCATTTATAAAATGGTAGCACGTTTGACCCTCATCAAAATTAAATTGTGTCTCCCTAAGGTAATTTCTGAGCATCAAGGTTCCTTTCTAACGGGAAGTAGTATTTCTAACAATTGCCTTATAGCTCAAGAGATAGTTAACAAGATAAGGTTCTCAGTTGCAAAATCGGGATACATGTTACTAAAGCTTGATATGGAACAAGCTTACGATAGCATGTATTGGGGAACATTAAATCAAGTACTGATGAAATTGGGATTTCCTGAGTGGTTGATAAATCTGATAATGCAATGTGTTAGCAATCCTAAATATGCGATCAACATAAATTGTGGAAGGATAAGATGGATAACAGTAAAGTGCAACTTCAGAAAAGAATGTCCACTATCTCAAAGTTGGTTCATTTTGTGCTCTGAATCACTATATAAGGCATTTAAAGCAAAGTCTGATCTATTGGGCATAATATTAACTCCTAAAGTTGAGAGAATAAGGCATTTACTATTTGCTGATGACGTGCTAGTGGTTGTTGAAGCTTATAGAAAGAATGTTACAACTTAGAAGAAAATATTCAAAGAATATTGTGGCTAGAAAGGTCAAAAAATTAACTCTCAAAAGTCCCTTGTGCTCTACGAAAAGTAGGCACCAATAAGGAGAAGAAGGAAATTAAATAAACTGATGGGAATAAAAGAAGTCAAGGAATTCAAATACTTGGGAATAAAATTGGTGTTAAGAAGATTGAAAGAAAAAGATTTCAATTACGCAATTGAGAAAGTAATGGATAGATTGAATTCATGGGGAGCATGGTGGATATCCATTCCAGGAAGAATGCTTTTAATAAAATCAACTTTTTCTTCCATGATCTCATACCAGGTGGTGCATTCATTGATACTAAGAAGTATTTTGATGATAATTGATAAATTAAGCTGGAATTTTTTATGGAATAAGGATGATGGGAGATTAGGACTACATTACATAGCTTGCGATACATTATGTCTATCTATAAAGGAAGAAGGTTTTGGTATACTAGGAGCATTGGAAAGATAAGGCCCGCTGAGAGCAAGACTAGTATGGAACTTCTTACATGATCAATATTCACTCTTAAACAAAGTATTAAAATATAAGTATGGTGAAGGAATTTGGGATGAAGGTGTTAAAAGAAATACCTCTCCAACATGGAGAATTTTGAAAGGAGCAAAATATCTGAAACCAATAATAAGATGGAGAGTTAAGAATGGGGAAAAAATCAACATTACAAGAGGCACTTGGATACTCGATAGAAGACTTAACTCTTGGCTGGCCACCTGTAATGTAAATAAATTGAATGATGAGAAGGTTTCTTTATTAATCATAGATGATGGGAATTGGAATAAGGAGAAGTTGAACATTTATTTTTTAGAAGAAATGGGTAAGCTGATACAACAAATTTCAATTGAAAATGAGGATAATGAAGATAAGATTGAATTAATCTACAATAACTCTAGGAGATCAATCACCTCACTATCTCAGGAAGCTATTACTCAAAGTCAAAGCCGTAAGGTGAAAAATATAATATGGATGAAAAATGCAATAACTCTAGGAGATCAATCACCTCATTAAGGAATTTCTGTTTTGGTGGAGATTACTAAATGAAGCATTGCCGACCAATGAGTGGTTACACCATAGAAGCTTGACTACCAACAAAGACTATCCTAAAGGATGCCAAATTCTAGATGTTCCTTTATTTCAAAGTATATTGTAGTGTAATGATGAACTATAGAATAGAGGAAGAATGAATGATGGATTGGCCAGGATTTATGTTTCATCAGTTTACTGTAACTGGGAATTTAAGAACTTCTCGAAACATGGAAAAATAGTTCCAACCACAACATATATAGCAACTGAAATTTTATTAAATGCTTGTTCTATACAGTTAGCTCCAATAGAGAAGAATTGGGACACTAATCAGTAAATGCTGTCTAAAGCTTGGTGCCCCCCACCTGACGGTTGGATCAAACTAAATGTAGATGCTCTAATCTTACCATCAAATGCGGCAAGTATTGCAGGAATGCTAAGCGATCATAAAGGGAGAATGATATGTGCTTATGGAAAAAAAAATGATACATTGGGACATTACCTTTTTGGAGCTAAACTAAATAATTACTTTTGATAATTACATTCAAGGATGGATGAGTGAATATAAAGGAATAATAGTGGAAGGAGACAATGTAAATATCATTAATAAGCTCCAATTCTCAATAAAGAGGAACTCAGAGAAGAATAAATATCAAAGGTCGGACCTTTCTTTTCTTGAAATCATCAACAACATCATTTTTAATTTTGTTCCAAGAGATTGTAATAAGGTGGAAGATTATTGCTCCCATCTTGTATTATTAGGTGATTTTTATTGGGAAACATTTTTAGATACATAACTTCCATCAAGCTTTCTTGACTTGATTAGGAATGACTGTAATAGGTTTATATTTCTTTAGTAGGTTGTAATTTCTTTCTTTCTTAAGCTTTAATGCAATTTTCATCTTTTATTAAAAAAAAATGGAAATGAAAAGAATGGGTTATTTCTAGCCATTGATAATTGATGTCTTCATGAAAGTTGCATGTTGCTATCTCAAAAGCCTAGTATGTGGTGTTGTTGTACATAAACCAGAAAATATACTACACACAATAGTTGCTTCATAGCATTTTGAAAGCTGAGGTATAGATATGGTTAGTCCAATTGATCTGCCATCCTTTAGAGGTGATAGGTTCATCTTAGTAGCTACATATTAACTTTCAAAGTGGGCAGAGGTAGTTCGATTATAAGAAGTCAAAGATCATCAAGTTCTAAGCTTTTTCAAAGACTATTTTGTATATAAATTTGGTATTCCTTGTAGAATCATATCCAATAATGATTCATCATTTAGAAGAACTAAACTAAATAACATAACTAGATGTCTTAACATTGATTGAAGATACTCAACAATTTATTATCCTTTGGAAAATGGATTAGCTGAGGCCTTTAATAAAATATTGGTTCGAATTCTAAAGAAAACACTAGATGAAAATAAACTCCAATGGCATGAAAAGTTAGGAGAGGCTTTATAGGCATAGAGAATAACATATAGAAATCTAACTCAGTCAACACCATTTGATTTGGTATTTAGAAAAAAGACTATTCTCCCATCAGAGGTAAACTTCCTTCACTATCTATAATTTTCAATTATAAGATCACTGTAAATATGAATGCGAAACTCAGATTAGAAGAGCTCCAAGATTTAGAAGAGATGCATCTGCAGGTTCAAAAGAAACTTAAATTTTAGCAAAGAAGCTTCAAGCATACCATAAGATGGTTCCTACAAGAACATTTATGGTTGGAGATTTAACTTTAGTTCTATGAAGACCTATCCTAGCCCATAAAAGGATAAGTGGTATTTGAACCAATTTGGGAAGGTTCTTTTGTAATAAAGAAAATATATTAAGAATGATCTTAATAGTTGCTTGATTGAAAAGGACATCGTCAAATGTCACCTATAAATTGGCAGTATCTCAAGCATTATTATAATAAATAAAATTTTATTTCCATTACATTTGCATAATTGCTTGAATGCATGAAAAAAAAAATAGATTTAGAGGATCATCCTAGATCTAGAGTTTATAATAAAGGTTTTTGAAATTTTAACTGAGGTGGTTAAACCTTGTTGAACTGCCTTAGGCTCAACAAAAGGGATATGAATTAGAATTAGTTAATTAAAATGCCTAAAAAAATCCTTATTTTTATTATTAGATTAAACACTATTATAGGTGGAAGAACTTATTAAAATAAGATAATTTTGCTCTTTTAATTTTTGTAACAAAACAAATGACAACATATTTTTTGTTTTTTTTTCAAATTTTATTTTCTTCTTTCACTAATAATCAACACAACCAAAGCTTAATAATATTACAAAAATTGTAGGAATAATAAATGTGTAAGAAATTATGATGTTGAAAAAAATACTTACATAAAGTACTAACACACAAGATTTTATAATGGTTCGATCAAATAATCTCCTATGTCCACTCCCTCAAGATCTCATCTCCGGGTATTGCACTAAAATCTTAGTCTCTCCTTTATCCCCCACAACAAGGCAGAGAAGCCTTTATACAATATTTTCTAGCAACTCGGTGCAGTAGAGTATTGGAAGCTTATTTACCCTTTTGGTGAAGGCAACAAAACTGGATGATATTTCACCCTCATGGTGAAGGCAACATCCTGGAATCCTTTTTCACCATCTTTGTGAAGGAAGAGAAACTGGATGCTTTTCACCCTCCTGGAGAAGGTACCATACCTGAAATCCTTTTTTTACCCTCTCGGTGAAAGTAGGGAACCTAGATCTTTGACCTTGAAGACATTCACTCTAGAGCTACCTAAAAGATCAACAAAGACATTTGGTAGAATCAAGGCAGAAGCTTTCCTGGAGAAACCATGTGAACCCCCTCACACTACTTCTCCCTCTCTCACAACTTCTTCTACTCTCTCTCCAAGCTCTAAGCTCTCTTAAGCATCCTTATAGAATTCTCTCAACAGCCAAAGACTTCTCAAGAATCTAATAAGAAATCTTTTTTACAAGGCTTAAGAAAATCATAAAATTTCAATTCAGTTAAAACTCTTTGTATAGTATGATCAAAGATCGTGCAATATAATTAATTAAAAAATATATTTCTTTTAGCATAATTTGAATAGTTATAGTATGATTTGTTTAAGTTCTTACATATAAATTGCTCAGTACAATTAGTTCAATAATCTTTTGATCATCCATGATGAACTCCAAGATGATTAAAAATCATCTATGCCATTCATACAAACTATTGACATCGTGCTATATGATTAGTTTAAAAATTAAGTTTTCATCTAGGATTTTCATTGGGTCGATTAAAAATCATCTATACTAATCATCCTATATGATCGAAATCTTACAGTACTATTTGTAATATTAATTAAACCTTGATTTCATTGAATAATCAAGGGGATTAAGTAAGGTAAGATTTCAAATATCATACTGTATGATATGCATCATACGGTATAATTAGCTAAAATTTTAAAAATAAAAATAGTTACCTAAATTTAATTGTCAGCTAGGGTTTTCAAGTTAATCGAATCATACAAGACAATCTGGTTTGTGTAGTACGATTTGTTTAAAAATTTTAAATATGTAACAAAAATTTTTAAATATTTATCTTGACACCTGATCGTAACAGTATGATATAGATCATACGATACAACTATTTTAGAAAATTTTGATCTTTCATTTCTCACTCCCATATGTGTGTGTGTGTGTGCATGATTGCCAAACTTGTATACAATTTTTATAGGACTTTCACACCATAAATATAAAAATAAGTAAGGGATTTTTACATACATAACATTTCAAATTTATATATTTACTTATCTAACACCTAAAGTATACTATTTACATACCTACCACCTAAATATACCATGTTTCATCTAAAATACCACTCCGTCAGAACTCCGGCCTGACTCTTCTTCGTCACTGTCTTGCTGGAGTGTCCAGACGGCTTAGGAATCGAGACCCACCCGCTTCTATCTTCATTGATGCCATGGTAAGGCTTCATTGGCTTTCGCTGTAGCCGTCGGTGGCTTGATCCAGTTCTCTGGCGGTGAAGAAGCCGAAGCTCGAAGGAGATATGTTGAGTTCTTTCACACATTGCCGAAGGATTCGCCCGCCGATCTCTTCGAAGAACTTGTCCTCGCCGCCAGCATCCTTCAACCAACTTACTTCACGGGGAAGCTAATGCTCATGGATGAGAGGAGTTGGAAGAGGATGATGAAGATGATAGTAATGGCGGGTGCTGAAGCTAGGTGATGAAAGAATGCTGCAGAAGTTGTGCAGCTGTAAGGCGGCGAGCAGGCTTTTTCTGAAGGCAACAAGAAATGAAGGCCCTGAACTCTCTCGATGCCGTCGGCGGAGCCTCCGACAGATTCGAGTAACATATAATTCAGCTAAGATAATTCAGCGGAGCCCCTATCCCTGGTTAAGATAATTCAGCTAAGAAATAGTAACCATAAGTTATTTATTAAGGAATAGAAATATGATTCCGAATCCCAAGCTCAACTTGGTTCTTCAATCTTCTAAAGCATTTTTCACTTGTTTCTTTGAATCTCATGAATCTCGCAGACAAAAGATCAAAATTTTATCCAGGACTTGCAGATGAGAAGAACAATGTGATTAAATAAAAAAGCGTCACACAAATTTTAGACAGAAAGAAAAGAGAAGAAATTGATTCTCCCACTTGCAAATTGTTGTTCCTCCTCACACAAATTTCACACATTTACCGCTGATGTCGTCGATTGCCTTCTCCAGCAACCTCTTGTCGTGACTTCCTGCTCCGGTGGCGTCACTGATTTCAGGAATTTTGGGGCAGAAAAATGAAGATGTCTTCCTCTTCCCACGTCGCTGGATCGGGTAAACACTCCAACGATGAAAAAGAAGGGATTTCATGAGCGAAAGGTAGAGTCGGGACGGAGGTCTGACGGAGTGGTATTTTAGATAAACGGGATGTATTTAAGTGGTAGGTATGTAAATAGTATACTTTAAGTGTTAGATAAGTAAAAATAATAGTTTGAAGTGTTACGTATGTAAAAAATGTAAAAATACAAACTCTTGTAAAACATTTTTTCTTATTTTACACAATCTTGAGCCTTGAATCTTCTTGCTAGGTGTCTGACATACCTGAAATGTTAGTACGCAGAAAATAGATATACATTATAAATGCTAGGAGAAATATAAAAGCAATCAATAATGTTTATTATGATGAAAATCACAATCTTGGAATCCCAAATTGCATAGATCTTGGCCTTCTTAATGATGATAAATATTGTTAGTTGAAATTATAAGTATTTATATTTTCTTCTAGTCCCCCCCCCCCCCCCCCCCTCTCACTAAGTGAATTAATTTAAAAATAGGGAAATATTTTATATTTAATTTTTTTAATTATTACTTATTTTAATTTTTCTTTTATGTTTTAAATGCAAAGTAGTGAATGTAAAAAAAAAAAAAAGATTGCTAAATATTAGAGGAACAAATATACCTAAACAACTAAACACCTACTTCAATTTTGACATCACCAAAAAAAATGGAGAGAAAACACAACAAAAGAAAAAATACAACAAGAACTAAAAAGAACAGCGAATACAGAAGGTAAAAAAGAAACAAACATCATAGAAGTAGGATGTCCCCTGATAAAGTAGAGATGGATGTGGTAACTAGAAGAACTAGTGAAGAGTAGTAATCTGCTCGGTGAACCACTCCCTATCGGCTTGATTTTGTTGCTAAATCCTCTGGTGGTGGTGTAAGAGTGCATCATTTTGGTGCTATATTTGCATCAAGTGTTGATAGCATTCATAAGTATGTGAGGTGATCCTAGTATTCATGCTAGTAAAGCCTTCTACCATAATGGTGTAGAAATTACATTGGGCTATAGAAGCTAGTTTTGGTACAAGAGGTGGCGCTAGAGAAAGAGGTGGCACAGGAAGGTCTTGAAAGTTTGATAGGGATGTTAATCCCTTATGAACTAGTCTCAAGGCTAACCAAGAGGGGGGGGGGGGTGAATTGGTATTTTAAAATTTCTCCAAATAAAATCACAAACACAACCAAACAATCACCACAGAGATTACAGTCTTAAAATTAAATGTGAAAGTATAATAAGAATGAACACACCAAATTTTATAGTGATTCGGTCAACCTGACCTACATCCATTCCCTAGAGCCTATCCCTGGGTATTACACTAAACTTAATGTCTCTTCTTTTTCTTCCACAGCAAGGCGGAGAAGCCCGTACAAAAGCTCCATTCCACTGACCCCGAAGATGTACAGAACCCATGTCCTTTTGCTTCCTCCTGAAGTAGGCAGAGAACCCAACTCCTTTTGCTTCCTCTTGAAGTAGAAAGACAACCCAACTCCTTTTACTTCCTTCTAAAGAAGGAAGAGAACCTCAATCAGTTGTTGAAGTAGACCTTTCAAAAATGCCCAAGGAACTAGGGACAATGACCGGAGAAGACGATGCAGATATTTGATTAGAGAAACCTTTGTGAAACTCCTCATAAAGTCCCCCTCATAAGATTCTCTCTCTCTTTCCCTTGCTCTCCCTATCCTCTTCGCTCTCTTAGGTTAGGAAAACAGCAAAAGATACACTCTTGGGTAAAATAAGAGGTCTTATATAGAAGAGCTTTAGATTTGCTCTTAGTTGCAACAAATCGACATTATCATCCAGGACGATCTACAGATCATCCTATATAATTCATTTAAGTCATTGAATATTATCCATACCATTACCCTAGATGGATGTCCGGATAATGGAAAAATAACTAGGTCATCCAGGGTGATCTCACGATCGTCAGGGCCGATTATTACAAAATGACAATATTGTCCAGAACATCGCCCTGAATGGATGTCTAGATGATGAAAAAAATAACTTCATCATCCAGGATAATCTCAAAATCATCCTAGATGTTTAGTATAATTTAGTACATATTGTCCAAAGTATAACCCTAAATGGAGCCAGACAGATTATTGATCATCCAGAAAGAACTAAGGTTTGTGAATTGATCACCCGAATGATCCGGAGATCATCCAGGACAATATGATCATGCATTCAAATCTTAATTGCTTTCCTTAATTACCAAACTAATTTAGGCATAATTGTATAACATCATCCAGGATGATGTCCAAAAATAAAAGATTCCAAAATAGATATAGTGGCTAATTCTTTCTGATTTGAGCCTATCATCATGTATGATGATACTATCGTTTAGGAAAATTCACTTAATTACAACTGCCTTAACTAGGATGCCCTAATTATAGTTTTTCTTTTTAACGGATCAACCAGGATGATTTTTGGATTTTCCTGGATAATGTGATGGAAAATAGAAAAACTCTAACAATTAGATAGAATTTTCCCCAAAGTGTGTGTGTGTGTGCAAGGTTACTTAGCATAATAACCCACGATGTTATAAAGGACTCAAGAAAGCATTAAAGACACTTGACATATATTACAAACTAACTTAGTCCTAATCTACCCAATCTTGAACTAGTTTGATTTGCATTTTGATCTTGTGGACCTGATATGTTAGTAGGCAAGGCAGTCATAGAAAATAAAAATGTTTGCTATCATTAAAATTATATGACCTGAAATTAGATTTGCAATAATTTCCAACTTTTTTATGATGGAAAATACAAAACAATTAAAGCAGTTCAATAGAAATAGCATAAATCAAGAAGTTCAAAATTTACTAAGGGTTGAAAATAGTACAACTAATTAACATAAAAGAACGAACACAGTACAACATAAAATAATATAACTAAATAACTTAAAATAGTACAACTACTCCCCTTTTTGACATCATAAAAGGAGGAGAGAAAGAGAAAAGAAATAAAATAGAAACTACCAAACATAAGTAAACTACATCAAGGAAAAAATAACATCACAAAAATAAACTAAAAGTAGGACGGTCCCTAATCATCCAAAGGAGGTGGTGGTGGTGGCCGAAAGAAAATAGAAAGAGTAGTAAACAGCTCCCCAAATCAGGCCATATCCTAATCATGCTGATGCTGCTAGTTATCTACGAATGAGTTAAAGTGAGAAACATCTACCACATGTTGCTGCTCTTGTGCAGCAATATAGGACTCTAATCGAGTCTCCCACCGGTTGAACTGCTCTACCAACTGATCCAGGTGTGAATGTTGATGGAGTAGAGTAGGTGCATGAATAGGTGTAGAAGCTGCCTCCTCCTCAGCTCCCTCAGCTTACTTATGCTTTTGGTAGAGACAGGTACTGTGAAGAACATGGAAGGAGTTATTGGAGTAGAAGGCAGGCTGAAAGTTTGGTGGGGCAGGATATTGAAGGTTGTATTAGGATTCTAAGACATAGGTTATGATGTGTCTTAAGGCAAGATTGGGCTTCCTTTTAGGTCCTGGAACTCTAATGCTTGTCAGGTGCTCAATGTATCAAAAAATAAGATCAGTAGCATTAAATTCATGGTGGGCCATGAAGTAGAAAGTGGTGATCGAAAGGAGTGGAGTGATATAAATATGATCACTAGCTTTTAGAAGAACTGAGGTACGAAAGACATGTTGGATTGTCCTAGTATCTTTAAATAACCTGTTAGACTCTCCAACATGATTGGAAACATTAGTGTTCCTCAGAAAGTGATTGGCCAGAGCCCAGTCATAATCGAGGTGTTGAGACAAGATATGAAGCTTGTCTCTAGCGGTGGATAATTATAGGAGCTCATAATAGTCTTGATATGTGATTTTGACAGGATGCTTATTAACATAAAACTGAAGAGCTGTGAAGGAGGAGTTAATGCGGAGGCTAGAAAATAATTCAAACAACAATTCAAAATTGAACAGGATGGTAAGTGTAAGGATAAAGGTAAGAGATGTATGTGAAAATAAGTCGAGAATAGGATAAGAAAGTATGCGAGGGTTAACAATCCAGGATAATGTGATCCCGACTATCTTATATCATAGATACACATCTTGGTCTATCACCTTAGTGAAATGAGGGTCAAGATTGGCCCTCAAGGAGCTTCTAGAAGCCATATGGGTGTGCTTTCCACCAACCATGAAGACAAAACTAGAGAAGGAATGAGAGCAAAGGTGGATTGAAGTGTTTGGGTTAGAAAATTCATTTGCAATTCTCAGTTTAAAAAGAAAACATACTGATTATCCAGGATGATCGCATAACATCCAGGATTACCATGTGAAATAATTGTGTCCAGGATGATTAGTCAAAAGGTGGTACTATTGTCTAGGATGATCAGACATCATCTAGGATGATAATACATAGGAGATCATCCCGAGGAGTCAAGCATGATGACCGTTAAAAAAGTATATCATCTAGGATAATTATGTGGATCATCTGGGATGATAGACAATAATGGATTATGCCGGCCGAGTAAAAAGTTGTACACCGAACATGCCATGTGGATCGTCCAGGATGAACAAGTGGATCATCCAGGACGATCATTAATAATAGAGAAAAAAATATGAAGATCGTCCAGAACAAGGATGGTCGTCTAAGATGATGAAAATATAATTGAAACAGAAATGATTCGATCTTCCAGGACAGTAAAGGATCATCTGGGACGATCAGAAGTAGAGAAGTCAAATCAACTATTAGATGGAATTTTAATAGTGGATTGAAAGGAACGTCTAGGACGATATAAATATCATCTAGGATGATGTGACATAAAGTTCAAATTTAGGGGATGGATGTAGATGATCATAGAAGGCCCAAAAATAAAAAAATAAAAATAAAATAAAATAATAAAAATGACAATAAAAACAAAATAAACTTTTTTTTTTTTTTTAATTAAAGCATGAATATGATAAATTCTCCATGTTAATGATTTAAAAATTTATTAGAATTAATGAGTTAACATCATCGAGATCTAAAAAATTGTAGAATAATTGATCCTATTAACCCTAGCTCAGACTTCTCATAGGGCAAACCATCTTTTGAAAATAAAGATCTAACTTAGAAAAATCAACTAGATGAGATCTGTTCATTACATAGTTCCAGAAAAATATTTTATAGAAGAATATATCAAAGTAATTAGTTACAATCATAAATTTTGAAATCAAGCCTTTAAAAATATCAAGTGTCACATGAATTCTTCTAAGATTTAAATGTTTAAAAGAGAAGAAAGCTTGCTTCTCTTTGACATTTAAATCAGCAGAGAACCGGATCTCCTTGACAGATCTCCTCACAAGAAATCTAAAAGGAAGAAAGAAAAGAGTGAAGTAATCCCAAATCACAAGTAGAGATTCTTACCTTTGAATACAAAGCGAAGCCTTCATGCTCTAGTGGTAGGAATCCTCATTTGAATGCTCTCTCACACTCTCTCCTTGACTCTTCTTTCAATAGGCACGAAGATCAAATGACAAAAAGATTGGGTGGCAGTCTAAATTGAACTATATACAGGAGAGACAAGAAAAATCGTCCAAAACTACAAATTTTTCAAGTCAACACGCAATTAATCGTCCCGTACGATCGTGGATCGTCCTTGACGATTTTACTTAAAATGTCAAAAATAATCCTAATGAATATTGGTATGAACTATGTTCCTACACGATCATCATCTTGTACAAACTAGGTTCGTCCGGTACGATTGGTTATACCATAGGTCGATTCCCAAATAACTGCATGGACGTAACCAACTTTGGTAAGTCGGTTCACAACGTCTTGGGATGAACAGAACTTCGTCCGGAAAAAATTTTTATAGAGAGCAACATGTCCTGGCAGGATAATGAACTTCATCTGAATGAAATTTTTACAGAGAAGAATTCGTCTTGGGATGATTTGGATTTCGTCTGGACGAAATTTTTACAGAGAAGAAATCGTCCTGGCACGATTATAGATTTCGTCTGAATGAAATTTTTACAGAGCCTAACTCCTCCTGGGATGAAAATAATTTTGTCCTGGACGATTAGGACTTAAAAAAATTTCCTCCATTGCTCTTACGTGGAGAAAACTAACCTGATCGTCCCGTACGATCAGTACAAATTTTGTAAGATCACCTTTAAGTGTGTGTGTGTATTTTTATTCACTCAATTACAATTACCCCCTCTCAATTTAAAGAATAATTTAAAGCTTCAATTTGCAAAGAATTGTATGCTGAATTTGATTTGAAGTCTTCATAGTTTGGAGTTCAATTTTCCTGAAATGTTAGTACACACAAGAGAAAAAACAAATCTTCCAAAAAATGTTAGGAGATAACTACACATAAAATAATAATATTTGGAATCATCAAAATAATACAAGTTGCAAAAATATAAAACATGCAAATAACAACTTTCTTAACAATCTCCCGCTTTTTGATGATGACAAAACAATTATTGTTTGTAGGATTGCAAATTCTAAGAATCTTCTAAATTCCCCTTGAATTGATGAATTCATTAAAATAAGAAGGTATTAATTCAAAATTATTTTTATTTTAGAAAAAATTTATAAAAAGCAAAACAACAAGATAATCACAAAAATAAAATAAACACAAATGCTAACACAAGATACAAGACTCACAAGACACAAGACACAACACAAGATACAAGACTCACAAGACACAAGACACAACACAAGAAACAAGAATCACAAGACACAAGACATAATTCAACAAACAATTCTCCCCCTTTTTGAAAAAAGCAAAAAGTGAAGAAGAGAAAAACAAATTGAAATGTAAGCAGAGATATGACAATCATTTGATAATATAATCTTAACAGTGATTGAATTAAGTTATGCAAATAAAATTAAAATATTAGGCAAATCATAGAAATTCATATAATTTAAGAAGTGATATAACATAGATAACTAAAAAAATTTATCAAAGACATGAGTTAGTTTAGACACTAAGATAGAGAAAATCATTGCAATAAGGATGAATGAAAAATTGTATATTTCAAATTTCAATATCAAGTATAAATGAACATAAGATCAATTTTAATTAAGAGATTAAAAGAGTTTGGAAAGAAATAACTTCCACATGTGGAGCTTTGCGCATCTTTTTCATAGTTGTGGCACACTTTTGTACATCATTTTTACTTTGGGCTTATTTTGTGCATCTTTTTCACTTTACGAATCTTTGCGCATTCCTTTTGATTTTTTTTATTGTACTTTTACACAATTTGCAAGAGTAATTTTATTCTTTCCAAAAATAGTAATCTAAAATTTCAAATCTCTCTAAGTGCATAAATAATGATTGATAAGTAAAATATAAAATAAGAAAATATCGTAATTGCAATAATAATATTAACAATAATATAGTCTAAAGAAGAGACATGAAATTAAAATTCTAATAATATCAAGTTATAAGCAAAACTTAAACTTAGAATAATTAGATTTTCTAATGAATTTAATTTTTCTTGCAAATGAGGTTATAGCACAATTAAGATTAAAAATCTGATTGTTTACATAAAGTCTAACAAACATTTCAAAAGTAAATTCAAATCAAAACACAAGAACTTATATTGATATCATTTTAAATATTACAAGTATTCATCAAGATATCAATACAACAACTAAAATAAAGTAGAAATACATCAAACTACTAAAAACAAACAACAACTAACACATAAATAATAACAACACGAACATAAAACATAAAGTGAAACAATCACTCAGACGGTCCCTGATTTGGAGGAGGAGGAGGAGCAGTACCAAAGTGATTAAAGTATATATTCAACATAAGTATATTGGTACTAATATTATTTATTTGTCTCCTCAGATAACCCATGTCATGTTGATATTGAGCAGCCTGCTATTGAAGATGAGTCTCAATTTGATCAAAGCGTTGATCAAAATGAGTCTCTAGCTGATCAAATCTTTGAACTAAATTTTGATAATTTGATTCATTTGTAAGAGAAGATGCACCTTCAGGCTCTTCTTCTGTATCAGTAATGACATGTGCTTTTCCTGATTTCTCCTTAAAGATTGCTCTAAACGATCCATCATTGTGATAGAGCGGTTCTTCATATTCTTGATCAGGTTGAACCAAGTTATACTTCTTTTGCAGAACATAGGAAACTAAGTGTCCTAAAGCATTATTTCTCTTTCTTTTCTGTTCTGCATGGCCAATTTCAGAAAGCCCATAAAGATAGTCAAGGATAAGTTGGGCTTCATCTATAGGCTCATTTGTCATGATTAAAAAAGTCACCAAAGAGAGAAGGGGGGTAATATTGACTCTATCACCACCTTTTGGAATGATTGAAGTTCTAAGAACATGCTGGATGATGCGTGCATTCTGAACAAGACCAGATACCACAGCCACATACTCAGTTAAACCATTTTCTCTAATCACCCTATTAATTTCATATCATTTATATGTATCATTGGTGATTAAGGTATGGGCTCTACTCCCCTCAGTCCTTAAATTTAGAAAAGCTCTTAAGTCGTGTTTAGTGATTTCAACTTGTTGTTTGAAAACAAATGAGCGAATCACAGAGTGGTCAGAATTGAAGGACATATCGGCTAGAAAGTAGTGGAAGGTTTCTTTGTTCTAGAGGTGGACCAGAGTAAGGATAAATTGAAACTGAATCGAAGCAAATAAATGCATTACCTTAAAGGTAATATCTTCTTGAATTAAAATTTAGTAAGGAGTGATTTTGGCAGAAGCAAATCTAGGAAAAGAATCCACATTTACTTTGGATAGAAAGTTTTCAGACAAATTCCCATGTGACTTCTTGACTGAGACCTTTTGACGCTTGCTTGAACTGGCAATTTGAAAGTGATCTAGAGTAAGAAAGGAGTTGAAAGTGATGTTTTGAGAGTGACAATTGAGTTGAAAAGACCGCCTATATATTGAAAATGATTCATTCGTACCAGACGAAAATAATTCGTCCCGTACGAAATTTTCGATCGCCCCGTACAAAAATATTTCATCTCGGACGATGATGACTAAAACAAATTTTGCACTCAAATAAAAACTACAATTCAAAATAAAACAAAACAAAATAAATACAAAAAATAACAAAGAAGCACATACTTTAAAAGAAAAAATCACACAAACAAAATTATAAACACATACAAAACATTTAATTAATAAACAAACATCAATGTTGCAAGAATAATTTTATTTAAGCATTTAAATCAATCACATCAAGCCTTGTTCTTAATGCACTAAAAATATCAAAGGCTAAAGGTTTTGTAAAAATGTCTGCAAGTTGATTTTCAGTTGTAACATGAATGAGTTCAATTTCTCCCTTGGATACATGATCCATAATAAAATGATGTCTTATGTCTATGTTTTTAATTCTTGAATGTTGATTAGGATTTTTAGAAATGCAAATAGCACTAGTGTTATCACAATAAATTGGAATAGTGCCTATAGATAATTCTAAATCAATCAACTGTTATTTCAACCAAAGTACTTGTGCCACACAACTTCTTAAAACAATGTATTCAGCTTCTGCAGTAGATAGGGCTACTGAATTTTGTTTTCCATTAGACCATAAAACTAATGAATTTATAATGAACTGATATGTTCCATAAGTACTTTTTCTATCCACCCTACAACCTACAAAGTCAGAATCTGAATAACCAACTATTTCAAATGAAGAGCTAAACTTAGGATACCAAATTCCTAAATTCTGAGTTCCTAACAGATATCTTAAAATCTTTTTCACTACTGTTAAATGTGATTCTTTTGGATCTGATTGAAATCTAGCACGTAAGCAAATACTAAACATGATATCAGTCCGGCTAGCAGTCAAGTAAAGTAAAGATCCAATTATCCCTCTAAATTTCTTTTGATCAATAGATTTTCCCTTAGGGTCCTTATCCAACTGAACCGAGGAACTCATTTGTGTACTTATAGGATTAGAATTATCCATTTCATACTTTTTGAGGATGTCCTTAACATACTTTGATTGACTTAGAAATGTTCCTTTCTCAATTTGTTTAATGCCAAAACCTAGAAAACAACTTAAATCTCCCATTAGACTCATCTCAAATGCACTACTCATTATTTTAGAAAAATTATCACAAAGATTTTTATTTGAAGATCCAAAAATGTTATCATCCACATAAATTTGAACAATGAGTATATCCTTTCCACATTTCTTCAAAAAAAGAGTTGTATCCACACTTCCTTTTTCAAATGATCTTTCAAGTAGGAAGGTGGTCAACCTCTCATACCAAGCCCTAGGTGCTTGTTTTAATCTATATAATGCCTTTTTTAACTTGAAAACATAAGTTGGGTATTTAGGATTTTCAAAACCTGGAGGTTGTTCTACAAAAATATCCTCTTTAATTATCGCATTTAAGAAGGCACTTTTCACATCCATTTGAAACAATTTGAAATCTCTAAAATAGGCAAAGGCTAGCAAAACTCTAATTGCTTCAAGTTTAGCTACAGGGGCAAACGTCTCCTCAAAATCAATCCCTTCAATCTGATTATACCCCTTTGCAACTAATCTAGCCTTATTTCTAATGACTACTCCTGAGTCATTCATTTTGTTTTTGAATACCCACTTAGTTCCAACTACACTTTGATCTTTTGGCCTTGTAGTTAATTCCCAAACTTTATTTCTTACAAATTGATTCAACTCTTCTTGTATGACCAAAATTCAAAATTCATCAGAAAGTGCTTGATCAATATTAGTGGGTTCTATAGTTGAAATGAAGGCTGAATGATTGACTTCCTTATTTAATCCACGCCTAGTCCTTACACCCTCACTTGGTTCACCTATGATCAATTCCCTTGGGTGGTTTTTAGAAAATCTCAAATCTCTAGGCAAAGGGTTTTCTATCTCTAAATTTTCTTTCATATTTTCTTCCAAGTTTTCTTCCAAGTTCAATTTATCAATCTTTTGGGAGTTAATCTCAATTTTATCTTCTACAATATTTGGCTCTTCCATATTTCCAAATTCATCAAATACAACATGTGTGGTCTCCTCAATTACCAAAGTTCTTTTATTGAATACTCTATAAGATTTCCAACACTTGAGTATCCAACAAAAATTTCTTCATTTGATTTTGGATCAAATTTTCCTAAGGCAGAATTTCCATTATTATGAATGAACACCTTGCAACCAAAAACATACAAATGAGACAAATTAGGTGTTCTCCCTTCTAGCAACTCATAGGGTGTTTTATTCAATTTAGATATTACATTTACCAAATTCAGAACATAACATGTTGTGCTAACCGCCTTAGCCCAAAAATATTTAGAAAGTGAATATTCTGCCAACATTGCTCGGGCGGCTTCTATTAATGTTATGTTTTTCCTTTTGACTACCCCATTCTGCTGAGGGGTTATTGGTGCAGAAAAGTTGTGATCAATTCATTTTTCCTTACAAAATTCTTCAAATCTCTTATTCTCAAATTCTCCTCCATGATCACTTTGAATAGAAATAATTTCACACCCTAATTTCCTTTGAATCCAAGTAAAAAAATTTCTAAATTCCTTAAATGATTCACTCTTATGAAATAGAAATCTAACCCATGTTAATCTTGAGTAATCATCCACAATCACAAATCTATATACCTTCCCTCCTAGACTCATAGTTCCAACTAGTCCAAAAAGATCCATATGCAAAATCTCCAATGGTTTATTAGTTCTAAGATCCTTATTGGACTGAAAATAGGACTTCACATGCTTTCCTAATTAACATGCATCACAAAGGTGGTCCTTATTAAAGTCTAGTTTTGGTATACCTCTCACTATGTTCTTTTGAGTAATCCTAATAAGATTTTTCATGCTAGAATGATAAAGTCTCCTATGCCAAAGCCATGACTCATAAGATACAGTTTTCAAACAAAAAGCAGTAGGAGTTTGAATGCAATTTAAATCTAGCATATAAACATTGTTTACCCTTTTTCCATTCATAACATTTTTACCATTTAGGCTTAATATGCAGCTAGTAGGAAAAAAATTTACATAGTAACCTTTATCACATAGCTGACTTATACTTAACAAATTATGTTTTAAGCCTTCAACCAATAATACATTGTCTATGAAAATATTCTTTAAATTTTTAATCATACCTATCCCAACCACCTTCCTTGTGGTATTATCTCCAAGTGTAACTTTGCCTCCATTCCTAGCTTCCAGCATTATGAATTTAGTAGTATCTCCAGTCATGTGCTTTGAATATCCGCTGTCCAGGTACCATATGCTCTCACAAGGTCTTGTGTGAGAGTGACCCTGCAAAATTATCAAACGTTATATCTGGGAACCTAAACAAGTTTGGGTTCACCTTTTAGCAATTTATAATCAGATGCATGTATGATATATCTAGGTTTATGCATCTTAGGTCTCCATACCAAATTAGTTTTATCTTGAAAGTACAGGTGTGAGCTATATGTCCAAACAATTTATAATTATTATATTTTACATTAGGAAATGGATTCCTAAGTCTTCTAACATTCATCTGTCTTTTCAGGGATTGCATAAATTTAGGATATAAAATAGGATTAGTAAAATCTTCAAGTTTAGGAGGTATCATATTATCCTCGAGAGCTTTTATCATTAATTTGTAAAATGAATTCATATATTCCAAAATTTGATTTGTATAATTGATTCTATAAAGTTTGCTCTCAATTTCATCCTTAGAATTCTTAAAATCTTTCTCGAGTTCTACATAGGATGTTTTTAAATTCTCATGATTTTTATTCAAGTCATCAAACTCATCAAGTAATTTCATGTGGTTGTTATCAATCAAAGCATGATCTTTCCTAAGGATTTCATGTTCCTTTTAAGTTCTTCAAATTCTAGACTTAAATTAGCATGCATTTTTTTAATTTTCTATATGCATCATGCATGTGTTCAGAAACTTCAAATAATTCATCATAAGTTAAGTTACATACCTCTTCTTGATCTAACTGATCAAGACTATCAGCCATTAAGCATAGATTAGTGACTTCATCTTCTTTTTCAGTCTTGATGAATCTGAAGCTGAGTCCGCCCAGAAAGCTTTTTGAAACTTCTTTTTGCCCTTCTTTACTGTTGGTTTCTCCTCTACCTTCCCCTTGCTAGGATTGGCTTTGAGTTTAGGGCAATCTTTCTTTATATATCCAGGTTTCTTGCACTCATAGAAAATAACATCATTTGAAACCTTGATATTTCTATTGAATTTACCTCTATTCCATTGCTGGTGTTTCTTCTACTTCCTCTTCAGAAAGCTTCTGAATTGTCTAGTCATCAAAGCGATGTCTTCTTCATCCTCAGGTTATGAGTGTTCTCTCTCAGACTCTTCCACATTCAGTACTATATTCTTCTCCCTTCTTGGTTCACCTGCATCAATCTTTCTTTGGCTAGCTCCTTGCTCGTAAGCAATAAGCGAACAAAGAAGATTATCAATAGAATAATTGTTTAAATCCTTAGTCTCTATAATTGCAGTAATTTTAGCATCATAAGCAGTAGGTAAACAACGAAGAATCTTATTAACCATTTAAGAATTTATCAGTTCCCTACCAAGTGCATGCAAAGAAGTGACTATTTATGTGAATCTTGTGTACATGTCATAAGTGGATTCATTAGGTTTTATGTGAAACAATTCATAATCATGCAACAAGATATTGAGTATAGATTGTTTAACCTCATTAGTCCCCTCATATGTTATACAAAGTCTATCCCATATGTCTTTTCCACTTTTGCAAGTAGAAACCCGAATGTAGTCTTCTGATTTTAAAGCACAAAAAAAAACTATTCAAGCATTTGGCGTTTAGTTGTGCTAAGTCACATTCTTCTACTATCCAGTCTGCAAAAGGTGTTTCAACTCTAACTCCATCAACTAATTTAGTTGTTTTTGTATATCCTTCCTGGACTAAGATCCACATACGATAGTCAAGTGACTATAAAAAAGTAGACATGCGTGTTTTCAAAAAATTAAAAGGTATATTGTCAAACAGTGGAGGTCTAGTAATATAGTAACCCTCAGGTGTGTTTCTGTTTCCAAATGTAGCCATCTAGGTTAATCAAAAAGTACTCTAAATTTATGATTTTGAAACAAAGCTCTGATACCACTTGTTGAGATTCGTTCATAATGAATTAGGTTGTTAAACCCATGCTTATGTCCCAGTGGCTAACCAAGAGGGGGGGAGGGGGGGAGAATTGGTATTTAAAAAAAAAAACTCTCTTTTTAAACTTTGGAAATTAAAATTTAATTGTTAGTGAATTTTTTAGAAAAATATTTTTCAACAACAAGTTATAAATGATAAAATAAAATAAAAAGCGGAAAAGTAAAGAACAACAGATTTATAGTGGTTCAGTCAAAACCAGACCTACATCCACTCCCCGGAGGCACCCTCCGAGTATTGCACTAATACCACTAGCGACTCTCCTTTAGCACCCACAGCAAGGCAGAGAAGCCTTTACAAAAACTCTTTCCACCACTACCCAGTGCGGTAGAGAATCGTCTTCCTTTTACACTTATCCCCAGTGTTGGCAGAGAACCGTCCGTCCTTTCACACTCTCCTAGTGTGGGCAGAGAACCCTTCATCCTTTCACACTCTCCAAGTGTGGGTAGAGAACTTTTCATCCTTTCACACTCTCTTAGTGTGGGCAGAGAACCCTTCGGCTGTTCACACTCTCCAAGTGTGGGCAGAGAACCCTTTGTCCTTTCATACTCTCCTAGTGTGGGCAGAGAACCCTTCGACTGTTCACACTCTCTTAGTGTGGGCAGAGAACTGTTCAGCTGTTCACACTCTCCAAGTGTGGGCAGAGAACCCTTTGGCTGTTCAAACTCTCCAAGTGTCAGCAGAGAACCGGATCTCCTTGACATATCTCCTTACAAGAAATCTAAAAGGAAGAAAGAAAAGAGTGAAGTAATCCCAAATCACAAGTAGAGATTCTTACCTTTGAATATAAAGAGAAGCATTCACGCTCTAGTGGTAGGAATCCTCCTTTGAATGCTCTCTCACACTCTCTCCTTGACTCTTCTTTCAATAGGAACGAAGATCAAATGGCAAAAAGATTGGGTGGCAGACTAAATTGGACAATATATAGGAGAGGCAAGAAAAACTATCCAAAACTGTAAATTTTTCAAGTCAAAAAGAAATGAATCGTCATGTACGATCGTGGATCATCCTGGACAATTTTACTTAAAATGTCGGAAATGATCCTAATGAATATTGGTACGAACTATGTTCGTACACAATCATCATACCGTACGAACTAGGTTCATCTAGTATGATCGGTTATACCATAGGTCGGTTCCCAAATAACTACATGGAAGTAACCAACTTTGGTAAGTCGGTTCACATCGTCTTGGGATGCTTTGTCCGGACGAAATTTTTACAGAGAGCAACTCGTCCTAGCACGATAATGAACTTCGTCTGAATGAAATTTTTATAGAAAAGAATTCGTCCTAGGACTATTTGGATTTCGTCTGGATGAAAATTTTAAAGAGAAGAAATCGCCCTGGCACGATTATAGATTTCATCTGAATGAAATTTTTATAGAGCCTAACTCGTTCTGGGATAAAAATAAATTCGTCCAGGACGTGAAAAATTTCCTCCAACTCATGTTCGTTCCATTGCTCTTACTAGGAGAAAACTGACCTGATCATCCCGTACAAACTAGGTTCGTCCCGTACGATTAGTACAAATTTTATAAGATCACCTTTAAGTGTATGTGTGTGTTTTTATTCACTCATTTACAATTTCTCTCTCTCAATTCAAAGAACAATTTAAAGCTTCAATTTCTAAAGAATTGTATGCTGAATTTGATTTGAAGTCTACATAGTTTGGAGTTCAATTTTCCTGAAATGTTAGTACACACAAGAGCAAAAACAAATCTTCCAAAAAGTGTTAGGAGATAACTACACATAAAATAATAATATTTGGAATCATCAAAACTATACAAGTTGCAAAAATATAAAACATGCAAATAGCAATTCTCTTAACAATATATATAAGATAAATTAATGTAGCAAGATTGAAAAGATCTCAATCTCAAATTTTAATTATTAATTTGAGATAGACTTTTTTTTAGAAAAGAAAATTGCACCACTAAAAGAAGTTAGAGGATGGGAAAAAATCAACAAAATTTCTCCCTTTAACTAATTTAAGGATGTCAAATATTGATTAAAAATTTTCAAAAAAAAAAAACAAGACATAAAATATTAATTTAGTTATGAAAAAAAAAACTAAAAATAAGAACATCTAAGTTGAAATCACTACAAAATAATAGTAAATAATAAACAACACTTAAAATTACAAGAAAGAATGAGAAAATAACAATAAGCAATAGAGCAGAATACATGCAAATCAAAATTTATTAAGCAACAAGTTTAGGAAATCAAGTGTCGTGAGACTCCACACTCCAAGTACCACATTCTCTCATGAGGCCTTTTATGATAGTAAGCCTACAAAATCATCAAATGTCAAATTTAGGAACCCAAACAGGTTTGGGTCCCTTCTTATAGAAAGAAGAATGCAATGCATGTGTGTTATGTTATGAATCATACAATTTGAGTCTCCACACCCAATGTATACTACGACGAATAGTACAAGTGTGTGAAATGTGCCCTAATATTCCACATGAAAAATATCTAACTTCAAGAAAAGGGTTTACTAATCTGTTCGGGTTATAGTGCCTCTTCGTAGGTTTTGGCTTTAGATCTGGGTTGAAAAACTATTTAGGCATGAGCATATTCCTATTTATCTCAAGTGCATTTAATTCAGCTTTAAACCTCAAGTGAGCACTTTCTAAAACAATGTTATCAACTCTCAAACAGTGCTCCCTATGCTCAGATTCATTAATACAAGTTTTAAAATCAAAAGAACTTTTAAAATTTTTGTCATCCTTACCTTTTTCCACATCTGATGATGCTTATAATCTTTCCTTAGAAAGATTTTAAGTTGCCTACTGATTAAGGCAACATTATCTCTTTTTTACCACGAAGAATTTGTATCTGTATCGTTAGCCTTCAGTTCCATAGTTTTCTCTTTCTTTCGCTCACCCGCATCAAGTTATCTTTGGTTCACCCCTTGCTCGTAAGCAATAAATGATCCAAGTAAGTTATCAATAGAATAAGTATTCAAATCCTTAGATTCAATAATTATAGTAATCTTAACATCAAAGGAAGAAGGCAAGAATATCAAAATTTTATTCATTCTTTCATAGCTAGTTAACGCTTTTCCTAAGGCATGTAATGAGGTGACAATTTTAGTAAACCTCATATACATGTCAGAAATTGAGTCAGTAGGTTTCATACGAAAAAGTTCATAGTCATGCAATAAACTATTTAACCTAGATTACTTAACTTCATTTATTCCTTCATAAGTAATACACAATCTATCCCATATTTCTTTATCAGTAGCACAATTTGAAACACGAATATAATCTTCATATTTTAAAGCATAAAAAAAATAGTTCAAGCATTTCGCATTCAGTTGCACTAAATCTCTATCATCATAAGTTCATTCAGTAAAACGAAGTTCAGTTTTAATGTCATTAATTTCATGTGATGGAGGTGAATATCCATCCTTAATAAGCATCCACATGTGTATTCAATTGATTGAACAAATTTAGATATTCAAGTTTTCTAAAAATTAAAAGAAATATTATCAAACAAAGGTGGTTAGGTAATTAAATACCATTCCGTATTATTATGATTACCAAAGTTAGCCATTGATGGAAATTCAAATGTTTTTAAAAACTCATTTTTATGAATCCCGCTCTATTACCACTCAAAAGTTTGATAGAGATGTTAAGCCCTTATAAACTAGTCTAAAGGCTAACCAAGAGGGTGGGTGAACTAGTATTTAAAAATTTCTCTGAAGAAAATCACAAACACAACCAAATAATCACCAAAGAGATTAAAATGTAGAAATTAAATACAAAAGTATAATAAGATAAAACACACCAAATTTTATAGTGGTTCGGTCAACCTGACGTACATACACTCCCTAGAGCCTCTCCTTCGGGTATTGCACTAAACTCATTATCTCTCCTTTTACCCCCACAGTAAGGTGAAGAATCCTGTATAAAAACTCCTTTCCACATACCCAGGTGAGGCAGAGAACCCAACTTCTTTTGCTTCCTCCTAAAGAAGGTAGAGAATCCAACTCCTTTTGCTTTCTCCTGAAGTAGGTAGAGAACCTAACTCCTTTTGCTTCCTCCTAAAGCAGGCAGAGAACCTCGATCAATTGCTGAAGAAGACCTCTTTAGAACCCCCAAGGAACTAGGGATGATGATCGAAGAAGATGATGCAGTTCCTTGCTTGGAGCAACCTTTATGAAACCCCTCACAAACTCCCCCTCATGATATCTTCTCTCTCTCTCTCCTTTGCTCTCCCTCTCCTCTTGGCTCCCTCAGGTCAGGACAATAGTAAAAGATATACTCTTAGGTAAAATAAGAGGTCTTATATAGAAGAGCTTTGGATTTTCTCTTAATTGTAATAAATCGACATTATCATCCAGGACAATCTACAAATCATCCTATATAATTCATTTAAGTTGTTGAATATCATCCAGACCATCGCCCTGGATAGATGTCTGGACGATGGAAAAATAACTAGATCATCCGGGCCTATTAATACAAAATGAGAAATATCGTACAGAGTATCGCCCTGAATGGATGTTTGGATGATGAAAAAATAACTTGATCATCCAGGCTAATATCAAGATCATCTTGAATGATTAGTTCAATTTAGTACATATCATCCATGGAGCCAGGCTGATTATTGATCGTCAAAAAAGAACTAAGGTTTTTGAATTGATCATCTTGGATGATTCAAAGATCGTCCAGGATGATATGATCAAGCAATCAAACCTTAATTGCTTTCTTTAATTACCAGATTAATTTAAGCATAATTATACTTTATCGTCCAGGATGATGTCCAAGATGATGTCCAAATATAAAAGATATATAAATAGATAAGGTGGCTGATTCTTTTTTATTTGAGCCTATCGTCGCATATGGTGATACTATCATCCAAGATGATTCGCTTAATTACGGCTGCCTTAACTAGGATGCCCTAATTAAGGTTTATATTTTTAATTGATCGTCCAAAATGATTTATGGATCATCCCAAATAATGTGATCAAAAATAAAAAAAAATCCAACAATCAGACATAATTTTTTTTTCCAAATGTGTGTGTGCAAGGTTACTTAGCATCACGATCCATAATTTTTTGAAGGACTCAAGAAAGGATAAAAGACACATGACGTACATTACAAACTAACTCAGTCCTAATGTACCCAACCTTGAACTGGTTTGATTTGCATTTTGATCTTATGGACCTGAAATATTAGTGGGCAAGGCAGTCGTAGAAAAATACAAATGTTTGCTATCATCAAAATTATATTCCCTGGAATCAGATTCGCAATAGGTCTCCCCCTTCCTTATCAAAATTTGACTCTTTGTTAGCTCATACATATTCCCTAGATCAGCAAAGCAAAAGTTAAAATGATCTATCCATATAAAGTATGGAAAAATTTTCTACAGTGTTAGGATAGTCAAGTTAATATTTTTTGTTTAGGATATAGGCAACTAGTTGTCCAAAGGAAATATTTTACTTCCTTCGAGTGGATGGGTGATGGATGGTAGTGAAAATTTGAAAATAAATAATAATCAAGTTTTCTTCATTGAATTGGTTGTCAGTTATAATGAATTAGGTAACCAAAGATTAGAGTGGGGTAATATTTACTCTTTCTTTAACCTTTAGAAGAATTGAAATTCTAAGGATATATTGGATGACTTGGCATCTTTGTTCAGGGTATGAAATAAAGGTTGATGTTGATTCAAGGGGGCATTCTTAATAATGAGATTTATAATAGTCTAATCATATTCTCTCTTAGAAGATATTAAATGGGGTTTAGGCCCTTATCAGGATAGCTATAGGAATTGGGCAAAGTCATCTTTTTTAATTTCTATATGCTGCCTACACATATATGAAGTCATCATAGAATATTTAGCATTTATTTTTAGGATTGGAAATAATTTAAAGAGAAGCTCAAAGTTCAAAGGAAAAGTAAGTGTTAGAAGGAAATGCAAGGTAGTGGAAGCAAACAAGTCCATTACTTGATATTGTAGTACATATTCATCCAGGAGTCAGAACGTAGTGATACGAACATTTTTTAATTATGATAGGCTGACTCATCCTTAACTATTTGTAATCTATCATCCATAGGCTGACTCATCCTCAATTTTTTTAAATCTATCTTGAATAATCAACAATACAAAATAAAAAAAAAATAAAAATTAAAAACTAAACAAAAACATAAACATGTAAAACAAGTTATTACACATGTAGTTGACTTCAGTCTACCTTGAATCAAGCATGGATATCAATGACTCCTAGTGTAGTCCTCAACTTGTTAAAGGAACCATAGTTTAGTTTTTTAGTGAAATTGTCTTCTAATTTATTTTTAGTGGCTACATGATGCAATTTTATTTCTCCCATAACTGTATGGTCTTTAATAAAATGATTTCTAATGTCTATATGTTTAGTGTTGTAGTGTGGAATTAGATTTTTAGAAATAAAATTGGCACTAGTATTATCACACAAGATAGGGATTATGCCTACATATAGTATAAGGTCTAGGATCTAATTCTTTAACTATTAATCTTGAGTAACCCATCTTTATACAGCTATGTATTTTACGTCAGTGGTAGATAGGGCTACTAATTTTTACTTCCTACTGAACCAAGAAATTGATGATTATCCTATGAATTAACAAGTTTTAGAGATTTATTTTCTATCTACCCTACATCGTATAAAGCTTGAGTCTTAATATCCTAGAATTTCAAATGATGAGCTATGTCTAGGAGAATAAATTTCTAAGTTTTTGGTGCCTAAAAGATATTAAAGCATTTTCTTAACTGGTATTATATGGGGTTTCATAGGATCATATTAGAATCTAGCACAAAGACATACACTAAACATGATATCAGGTTTACAAGAAGTAAAATTAAGAAGTGGTAAAATTATTCCCCTATCATTTCTCTAATCCTTTAATTTTCCACTTGTATCTTTATATAATTTAATGGAAGAGCTCATGGGTGTATTTATTTCCTCAGTACCTTCCATCTCATACTTCTTTAGAATCTCCTTGATGTATTACTTTGGGTAAGGAAGGTCCCATAATCTCTTTGCTTAATACTAAATCCAACAAAGTATGTAAGATCTCCCATCATACTTATCTAAAAAAATTTAACTCTTTATTTTAGATAATACATCACAAATATTTTCATTTTTAGATCAAAATAATATGTCATTCACATAAATTTGAACAATGAGTAAATCATCTCCTATTTTCTTTGAGAATGGTGTGGTATCTACACTACCCTTAACAAAGATCCATCTATGAGAAATATGCTAAGCCTCTCATACCAAGCCTTAGGAGGTTACTTTAAATTACATAGTGCCTTTTTAATTTATAAACATGATTGGGAAAGGTTAAATTTTCAAATCTATAGGGTTGTTATGCATAAAATTTTTCCTTAATTACCCCATTTTAGAAAGACACTTTTAAGATCTATTTGGTATAATTTGAAGACTCTAAAATATGAAAATGCTAATTAAACTCTTATGGCTTGTAACCTAGCTATAAGGGAAAAGTTTAAGAAAAATTAATATCTTCAATTTGATTATACACCTAAGCTATTAGCCTGGCCTTATTCATAATCACTACTATGGAGTCATTCGTCTTATTCTTTAACACTAATTCCTAAAATGCTATTATCCATAGGTCTACTAACCAAATATTATATATTATTCTTAGTAATTGGTTCAACTCTTCCTGTATAGCTAGGATTTAGAATTTATCAGATAAAGCTTGATCTATACTAGTAGGTTCTACCATAGAGATGAATATTGAATGACTAACCTACTTCCTAAGTCCATGCCTAGTTCTAACACCTTTATATTGATCACCAAATATGAGTTCTCAAGGATGACTAGATAAATATTTCCATTCTTTGGCAATGGTTTCTGAGGTTCTTCTCTATTTCCTAGATCAATAGATTATACTACTTGGGTAACCTCTACCTCTTTATCTTCTTTTAACATAGGCAACCAAGATCTATCGAATTCATAAAATACCATATGAGATGACTCATCTAAAATTATGGTTCTCTTATTAAAGATCCTATAGGCTTTAACTATAGATGAATAACCTAAGAAGATTCCTTCTTCATATTTGAGATCAAATTTACCTAGAGGAGATTACCATTAATGAAAAAGAAACCCTTATACGCAAAGATATGGGGATGTGAAAGATTGGGTGTCCTACCATTAAGCATCTCATAGGATGTCATATTGAGTTTCAATCTAAAATTAACCCTATTCAAAACATAATAAGTACTATTCACTACTTCTACCTAAAAATACCAAGGGATAGAATATTCAGTTAACATAGCTCAAGCAACATCTATTAAGGTTATATTCTTTCTTTCAGCTATCCAAATTTATTGAGGGGGTTCTAAGGTTAAACAAAATTCTTATATTCCTAGCTTCTGTAAAATATTGAGGGGGTTTTAAACTTATCCTTCACAAATTGTTCCCAATGATCTCTATGATTAATAAATATCTTACATCTAATTGTTCTCTAAATCCAAGTGGAGAATGTTCTAAATTTCTAAAACATCACTTTTATGAGATAATAATCTAACCTAGGTGAATATAGAGAAATCATCAATAATTACATATCCATATGTTTTCCCTCCTAAGATGGTTATATTAATAGGCCCAAATTAGTCTATATGCAAGATTTTCTAGTGGCCTAGAGGTGATGATTTCCTTAATGGAATGGAATGATGATTTAAATTATTATTTTTAGTTGGAAAGCACCACAATGGTGGCCCTTGGAGAAATCTAGCTTGGATATTCCTCTAATAAGTTTTTTCTAGGTGATCTTCCTAAGGGATCTCATGCTTACATGACACAGTTTCCTATGTTATGACCAAGATTCATCAACAATAGTTTTTAATCATAATAAATTTGAATAATCAACCTAATTTAAGTCAGGCTTGTAAACTTTATTTATTCTTTTTCCTTCAACAATAATATTTTCAATTAAGCTATTTAAATACTTATTGGACAAAAACTTAATATTAAAACCTTTTTTGTATAATAAACTAATATTATGTAGGTAATATGTAAAACCATCTACTAGAAAAACAATTTCATTAATAAAGTTCTTTAAGATATCAATTATGCATGTGTCTACCACTTTTCTTATGGTATTATCTCCAAGTTTAACCATGCCTTCTACCCTGGCCTCTAGCATTATGAATTTCTTCAAATCTCCAATTATGTGTTGTGAGCATCCATTGTCTAGGTAACATATGCTGTCACTAGGCCCTTTATGATAACACCCTTACAATGTCATCATAAGTTAGATTTGGGAAACCAAGTGAGTTTGAGTTTCACATTATTCTTTAGTGGATGATAAATAAGCAAGCTATATTATGATGCAAATGATTTAGGCCACCACATATAATGTATCCTTCGATGTAAACTATAAGTGTAGGTATGTGTCCTTAAATGCCACAGGAATAGCACCTAATCATAGGGAATGGATTCACTAATTTGTATGAGGTATATTAACTTCTTCTAGGGATATGAGATGCATAATGTATTTTTGGGTTATACCATTGTGCTGGTGTAGGTGCGGGTATATTATCTTGAATTGCATCAACATTTTTCTTTTAAAAAATCATTTGTACTCATGAAGTTTTCAACTTTAAGTTTCAATGCATGATCACTAGAGTCTAATTCAGTTACAAGGGTTTTAATTATTTGTATGATTCTTCTAAATCATGGTGCTCATATTTCAAGGATACATGTGGTTTAGTTAATTCAGCGTGCTTCATTTTATGTTCATCGAATTCTTTTAATTAAGAGGTATGCTCCTTATCTAATTGAATATGTTCAACTTTAAGATTATTATGCTTTTTCTAATTCATAAAAATTCAAGTTAAACTAGGATGCATTTTTTTAATTTCTTATACGAGTCATGAATTTTTTTAGAAATAATAAAGAGCTTATCATAGGATAATTGACATACCTCATCTTAATTAGAATGGTCAAGACTATCATTTCCCATAAGACACAAGTTTATTTTCATGCTCTGATGAGCCTAAGGCGGAGTGTTCCTAAAAGGCTTTTTGTGTCTTTTACTTCCAATTTTTTGAAGTTAGCTTTTTATTTTGTAGGGATGTCACTATTTGTGAAAACCTAGTGTATATGTTTGAGATAGTCTCATTTGGTTTCATGCAAAAAAGTTTATAGTTATTGAACAAAATATTTATGCGAGAATGTTTGACTTCACTAGTACCCTCGAAAGAAATACATAATCTATCTAAGATATCTTTGCCAGTAGTTTAGGTAGAGACTCTCATATAATCTTCTAATTTAACTGAAAACAAAATTTTTAGACATAAGCTTTCAGTTGTGCAAAGTCTCTATCCTCATAACTCTATTTATTAAAAGGAATTTCTTCCTTGATGGAGGTGTATATTCTACTAGATTCATGTGCCACATGTGATAGTCAATAGATTACAAAAATGTAGACATATGAATTTTCCAAAATCAAATGGAATGTTGCACGATAATAGAGGAGAAGTTATTAAATAACCATACATAACATTTCTATTCATTAGCATGTGGCATTTGTTCTTTTCTCAAAAAATTGAAATCTCTAGTTCTGAGACCCTCTTTGATAAAAATTCAAAGTTCAACTGAGGTGGTTAAACCTTGTTGAAATGCCCTAGGCACGCCAAGAGTTGGTTGAATTGCTTGTTTAAAAATTCTCTCAGAGAACCCCTTTCAGAATTATATATTAAACACAAAACAAGTGAGAAAACTCAATAAAAATGATGTAATTTTGCTCCTTTGATTTTTATAACACAAAAATAAAAAAGTATTTTCATTTTTTAATTGTGTAATTATTATTTTCTAACTCCACTAATAATCAACACAACCAAAGTTTGATAATCAAAATATAGAATTGCATGAATAATAAATGTGTAAGAAATTAAGATGCAAAAAATAAAAGTGCATACGTAATTAACAAACACACTAGATTTTAAAGTGGTTTGGTCATAAAATAACCAACGATAACTTCCCGGAGTCCTCCTCATCAGGTATTACACTAAACTCTTAGTTTCTCTCCTTTAGCCCAAATAATAAAGTAAAGAAGCCTTTACATAATCTCTTCCACCAACCCGATGCGATAGAGCACTAGAAACTAATTCACCTTTATAGCAAAGGTAGTGAACCTAGGATATTTTTCACCCTCCTTGTGAAGGAAGCATGCCTGTAATCCTTTTTCACTCTCATGGTAAAGGAAGAGAATTTGGATGCTTTCTCAGCATCCTAATAAATACAACGTACCTAAAATACTTTCTCACCTCATCATGAAGGCAATGAACCTAGATCGTAGGCCTTGAATGCTTTCACTGTCCAGCTACCCAACAGATCAACAAAGACACTTAGAGGAATCAAGGGTGAAGCTTTCTTTGAGAAACCGTGTGAACCCCCTCTCACTATTTCTCCTTCTCACACAACTTCTCCTTCTCACTCTCTAAGCTCTTAGCTCTCTTAAGCACCCTTATAGAACTCTCTCTGTAGCCAAAGACATCATAAGAGTCTAATAAGAAATATTTGTTACAAGGCTTCCAAAACCCTAATATTTTAATTCAGCCAAAAATATTTGCATAGTATGATAAAAAATTATACAATATGATTAGTTAAAAGGTGTACTTTGTCTAGTATGGTATGAACAGTTTCAAAATAATCTGTTAAAGTTTTTGCATACCGATCATACAGAACGATCTTGAGATCATACAATATGATTAGTTCAATGTTCGAAGATGATTTAAAGTTGCCTTTTCCATGCATTTAGATGATGGACATCATATTGTATAATTAGTTCAAAAATTAAGGTTTCAAATAGGATGATCTTTTTTATTATTAAACTTTGTTCTACCAATCATCCATTATGATTAACATAATATGTTACAATTTGTATAATTAATTAAACCTCAATTTGATTTAATAATAATGAGAATTAATTTAGGTAAGATTTCAAATATCTTTCTATATGATATGGATTATAAAACATGATTAGTTTTAAAATTAGAAATTAAAATACTTACCTAATCTGATTAGCAGTTAGGTTTTTCAAATTAAATGGATTGTATAAAACAATATTGTTCAAACAATATGATTAATTTAAAAAAATAATTATGTAATAAACATTTTAAATATGTTTGGTCGTCTGAACATACAATGTGATAAGGACCGCATGGTATGATTAATTCAAAAAAAATTTTGATCATCCATTTTCTATGTCCCTTGAGTGTGCAAGTTGAATTAGTTTGCATAAACCTTTTATAATACTTTGACTCAAGAAATATAAAAATAAATAAATGTAAAAATAATGAATCTTGTAAATCATTTTTCCAATTTTACCCAATCTTGAGCCCTGGAACTTCTTGCATGTTGTGTGAAATAACTAAAGTGTTAGTACACAAAAAATGGATATGTGATACAAGTGATATGAGATCAAGAAGCAATCAATAATGTTTATTATCTTCAAAATTATAAGCTCGGGATCCTGGATTATCACAATTTTATATTTTTAATTCCTAACTATCTTTAAACTATAAAATCTTTTATTACATTCATTAAACTATATTACAACATTCATCTCATCTATTTAGGGGTTTTTATCCCATTCAAATTCTAAATCTACTTGTCTAAGGGATGCTAGCCAATTTATTTATTTATTTCATCTATTTTGGGTATGCTATCCCATTCAAACTCCAAATTCACTTATCTAGGGGGTACAATCCTGTTCAAATATTAATTTAATATTTTTTGGGGATGCTATCATGTTTATATTCTATATCCACTTTTTTAAGGGATGCTATCATAGTCAAGTATTCATTTCATCTATTTGGGGGACACTGTCCCATTCAGATTCTAAATCCACTTATCTAGGGCATGTTATCCCAGTCAAGGATTCATTTCATCTATTTGGGAGATTCTATCCCATTAATATATAAATTTAATTATCTATGGGATTCTATCCTAGTATAGTATTTATTTTATCTATTTGAGGGATGCTATCTATTTCAAGTTCTAAATCCACTTGTCTAAATGATGCTCACCTATTTTAAGTATTTATTTCATCTATTTGGTGGATGCTATCTCATTAAAACTCTAATTCCACTTATCTATGGGATGTTATCCTAATTAAGTATCCATTTCATCAATTTGGGTGACACTATCCCATTTTGATTCAATATACACTTGTCTAGGGGAAGCTATCCTAGCCAAACATCCATTTCATCTATTTGGGAGATGCTATCCCATTCAAATTTTAAATGCACTTATCTTGGTGAGGCTATCCTAATAAAGTATTTAACCATTAAAATTCAAATTTAAATATATATAAATCTATGATAATTTTTTCTGTTTAAAAATAATATACTTCGATTCACACATAATTTGCTTTATTTATATTTTGATATTTAGTTTCAATTAAATATGCATAGTTAGGCATTATACCACCATGAAGGATAGACTAATGTCCTTTTATCTATTTGAAAGAAAGAAAGCTATGATCTATTTTTCTTATAGGATGTAGTATAGGGAATGTGTAAATCATCCCATAAGATGATAAACATATTCTTCTATCATTCCAATTAAGAGAACAAATCATGAATTTATTTCCATAATAAAATATAGAGGATATTCAATTTTGTTGTAAAAGCAAATAAATTATCCATCTATCTTTTGATTATGAAATAAATTTAAAATGTTGATAAAGTAATGTCCACATTAACAGATTATCCCCAACCTTTGAAATGAAACAAGGGTAGGGTTTATTTTATTCTTGGACTTATAATCCCTTTAGGGAAAAGCCCTTATATTTAGTTACATATTCTAAAAGAATACTCTCAATTTTAATGAAGAGTAAATAATTTTAAAATACATATAAGCTTAAAGAAATATTTGGGCTAGTTAAATTTTAAAATATAGGCTTTAGATTATAAATTCTAACACTAAAATTTGAAGATTTAGATTTGACTGGATGAAAGAATATGCAAAGAGAAGAGTGTATACAATCTAGACTTACCTCTTGCCTAGACTGAGCTGCCACCTAATAATCCTAATCACAATAATCTCCGATGAATGGATTAAACTAAAGATTAAGTAATGTGTATTTGACTTTTACATTATTCCAATTTTAAAGGTTAAAGCTATTAATTTAGTTTTAAAGAATTTATAGATTGATAACTCCCATAGTGCAAGGAGTTATCAATTTATAAGTCCAAAGTCTTCCAAAATGAACACCCATCCTATATGCAGGATAGATGACCATATGAGAGCCTCCAAACTTTATTAGAGAAAGAAAAATGGACCTTACAAATTAAATGAAATATATCCTCCATATGGAATCAAATATGATGCATAAGGTTGATGTATTTTTAGTAGTTGGAAGATCCCCCAAATTTTAGTTTGTTAGTGTCCTCCTGAAAGGAATCATGCACCACACATATGAAGGTCTTTTTGTTATCTAAATTTTGTTATAAATCTATGAATTTTATTTGAATTATAATGAATTTTTGAAAGTTATTTGTTATATTTAATTAATTAAAAATGTACTTATTTAATTACTGAAATAAAATTAATTTAAAAATTAAATTTTATTCAGTAATTTTATTTAAATTTGAATTATTTATCTCTACTTTTTATTTAATTTTATTTGAATTTTAATGGATTTTTTAATTTTGTTTATAACAGTTAATTAATTATTAATTAAATTATTTAATTAAAGAATTTTAAAATAAATTTTAGTTGTAAAATTATTTAAAATAAATTATAAATTTATTTTATTTTATTTTATTTTATTTTGAATTTTATATATATATTATAATTTTATTTCAACTTTAATGAATTTATTAATGGTTAATTAAGGTTATTTAAAATTTAATAAATTTCAAATTTGAATTTGAATTTTAAATAGTTGTATGAAAGATTTACAATTCATTAAGTTAATTTTGAATTTCTAAGAATTTTATTTGATTCATTAGAATTTATTGGAATTATACCCTTAAGGAAGGGTTAATTTGAGATTAATCATTATTATAAGATAATTAATGTCAAATCAGTGTACATTTGATTATAAAGTATATGACATAAGTTTTCTAAGTTTTTTTTCATGCCAAAACGGATATGTGTAGTAATTCCTAAATTTTTCTAAGTTAGCTAAGACACACCATAATTATTGTCCTTAAGTGTCACTAAGTTTGAGGGATTGAAATCAAGTTCTTCTAACCCTTGTACACACTAATTACAATCACATCAAAACATAACAAATCATAACAATGAAATAGTGTCCTAATGTTCAATGAAAATGTTATGATTAAATATCAAAACCATATAATTCAAAAAGTGATCTATGAGTTTGTTGAATCAAGGATAAGGCAAAATATGAATCAAATCAAATTGACAGCCTCATAGGATATGTAAAATATATTATGTTAAATCTCAATCAAATTTGAGATCATAATCATACATATTTTGAGAATAATGGATAGAAAACCCTACATCATCAATGTCAAATTATTCCCAAATTATATATAATATGTTTTCAAACATATTATTATAAAGAAATGTTTATCCTACTAAATCTGTAGAACTCTAACATTCATTGGTTGGAATTAGATTGGACTAGTTATGATTTTTAATAAATCAAATAAAAGTGTGGTTAAGATCTTTGAAAATTTATAAACTAGTTAAGATTGCATCAAATGGACAAAGGAAAATTAGAGAAGATCAAATAAAGAACTTATAATACCTCTACCAACTTTAAATTAAAATAACTTGTATATTTTTATTTAAAATTGAAGTAAGGTTTTTGGTATTTTTGAAATATTTAATAAAATACTAATTCAAATAATTTGATTTTATTTTTAAAATAATGTAGATAAAAATCTGAAGAAAATAAGCCTATGAACGGATGAGATATAAGTTCTTGTAATTTTTTGAATTATTTTTAAAGGTATGAATTCACAGTCAACTGGCGACACGGACTGTGTAGATGCTTTACATGCACCTGCATTGTATTGGCCAACATGGATGGTAGCGATCAAGTGACTGGATCACTTAACAAACATGGTAAATCTCTAAGCCTTCAGATCCATCGTATTGTGGATCTAACAATTGAGATCAAACCTATAGTTGATCTCAATTTAGAAGGATCTAACAATTGAGCTAGCTCCCGCAGTTTGAACAAAAGGTCAGGATCTTGCCGAATGATGATTTTGCTAATCCATAGTATAGAGCTATAGAACCATATCTCAGATGCAACACCGTCACAGGCGTTGATCTAAAATGAATAGATCCAATATATTTGAGATCATCTCCTCCCTCCATCGCCCCCTAAACCCTAGCTTTAGGTATAGCTTTAAACATCTTATACAATGAAATAAATAACTTAAAAATTAAGATATAGGTAGCATAAGATGATAAAATAGTGGGAAATTGATTTTTAAGCTTTTGATGCAATATTTTAGAAGTTATTTTAGAACCTAAGCAAAAACCTAGGGTTAGAGTTTTACCTCTATTGGATTAATCTTAAAAAGTGTATGAGGGGTTGTTAAGCTTATAGATTGTCAATGTTAATTCTTTTAGAAGGCTTCAGACTTGGAGGAAGCTTCTATAGGGAGTTTGAATAATTGGCACGAATAGTGGCTTGGGTCTTATGTCAACTGCACCATTGGTAGCTCCAAGATGTCAGGAAAATCAATTTGAAATGGAGAATAAACCTAGAGAAAGAAAAATGAAATGCTTGTTGTTCTAGGAAGTGATTGAGTTAGGAGATAGTTTGGGATGGAGGATTCTATCCTTTTTCCCTTTTCAAGTTGCAAGAGCTCATTTGAATGGCTAGGATGGATTAGGGGAATTCTTGGGATACTCGACAGCTAGCCTAGGCCATTGAAGAGTAGAGGAGGTGTGATGCTTAGGTGGCAAGGATGGATCATATTTCTCACATGGTGGGGACTATTCAAGCCATTTGGAATCAAATCAGAGTTTGGGTTGGGTCGAGATGGAGTCTAAGAGACTTCTGGAGTCCATTTAAGTGATTTGGAGGGCTTGGGTTCAGCTAAAAAAGTTGGGTTGGTTATGTTTGACCAAACATATGCATTGGGTATTTATTGACCTTTTGACAATTCAAACGAGTCAAGGACTACAAAGTTGGAATTTGGGGGAGTGTGAATGTGCATTTGAATGATAATGCTGGCTTAGGTTTAAATAATGGTGGTCAGGTTTATGGGTTTGACTATGAGAGGATTTTTAGAGTATCATAGACTAGTTTGACTAGTCAATGGTTTCAAACTACTGAGGTAGATTCTATGAGTGTTTCAGAAACTTTTTGAACCATTATAGTGAATTAGTTTAGAGAGAAATGAAGTGTTTAGGGAGAGTAGATCAAACAAGAGGATTTGGTCTTTGTTGACCATTAGACCATTCAAAAGAAGCCAAAAGCTATGACTTGGGATTCTAATGTATGTTAGAGGTTGTGGGGTAGTTTGCAATGGGTCTAAATGGCTAGATCAATTATAAGTGTTAGATAATGTATATATAGAGGAGTTGGACCAAATTCTTTGACTTGACCAAGCCAAAGTTATTGTATTTTGACTCAATGAATTATTGAGTCGATTTAAACCATATAATGAAGTGGTTATGTAGCATTAAGATGTTTAATTTGTTTGCATGTGAATGGTGGGTCCCATTTAAGATGATTTGACCAAAACTTTGTTTAGTTGACCACATCATCTAATTATTGGATAAAAGTGACCAATTAGGTTTTATTCACTAGTAGAAGTGTTCATATAAGTTTGGATGAGTTTAGAGGCAATTTGGATATGAATTAGAGATAGTAGATGTGTATGATCAGTTGAGTTAGCTACACTAGATCATACTGATCCATCAATGGTTGAAAAGGCAAATGAGAGTTGCATGGATATGTGTATTTCCTAGTAAATTAGTTTAAACCCTGGCTAAGGTCAAAGGGATAATGCACACTATACAAACTAGTTCACTGAGGTGCTTGACTATAGTGCAAATCTTTAATTGCAAGTGATTTGAATTTGAGTGGTTATGGAATGGTTAAACTTTGAATGATGATTGATTGATTGAATAGGTGAATAAAAAGTTTTGATTTATAGTATGCATATTGATTGAAGTGATTAGAGATTTAGAAATTAAATAATTGTTTCTTATAAGCTGATTAGAGATATTAATTAATGTTTAACTAGATATATGCAGGCTATACGATTGGTAACTGAAGATGGTTTAATGATTGACAAGTTGATTAATTGTTAGATGACTAACAAGTGGTTGATTATCAACGATAAGATATTTTAATCATGTGTTTGAAAAGCCCTGATGACCTTATATGAACATGAGGTCAACAAATCATTTGGATCTACTTGTTTAAAAATTTAGTGAGAGAAACTCTAGGATTTCAAAAAAATTTCCATTTTTTCTGTTCGTCTTCAGTGGAGTCTTCTTCCACATCTGGTGGATTCGGCGGTCGGCCGGAAGTCCGACGATCTTGAAAGGAAATTATGGAGCGCAATCGGACTCTCGCGTCGGAATCCTGGTCTAATTACAGGAAAGGATTATCAATTCTTATGAAGAAATATACTGAAGTTTTCAATGGAGGTTCTAATAAGCTTGATGAATTCAACAAGAATTTTAAAAATCTGACAGCAAAACCATTGGTGATTAATGAGGGTGGTTTTTTAACAAAGAAATCTTCTCCCGTTTTGGCGATTGGGAAAGGGAAAGGAATTATAACAGAGGATGTTGGATTTAAATTGAATTCCTTTAGCAGTCCTGTTTCTATCAATGAAGTTATTGGTAAATTCAATCTAGAAGCATCGTCTTCTAAGGAAACAAGGATATCAATTATCAAAAAGGTGAATTATGCTTCTCTGCCGTCTTCACCTAGTAGAAAGGAATTGACAAATTCCCCCCAATTGAATTTAAAATCCAGAATTGATGACAAGGTGAATGAGAAATTGCTCCAAAGGCAAGATGCTGAGCTACTCTTAATGAACCAGTTGTTCTGAATTATCCAAACACTCGTAAATTTGTGGAGAATAATTCAGTATGGTATAAGAAGCAGAACATCAAGGTTGATAGCCTAGATCTGAGTTATTTTCTAATAGAAGATGGTAAAGGTATTAAACTACATGTTGAGAAGGAGTTGGAGAATGCCAAGAGACTGGAAAAAGCTTTAGTAGTGAAGATCTTTGGGGATGAAATTCCTTTTCATATGGTTAGCTTGGATCTAAGAAGACAGTGGAATGGTTTTGGGAGATTCCATATAACTGGATTGGGACGTGGATGGATGCTATGCTCATTTGAAGATTCAGTTGCTGTGGAGAACATCCTTTCTGGCGGTCCTTGGTGGGTAAGAGGACAAGTAGTGGGTATGGATAAATGGTCCACTTCATTCAATCCTAATTCTCTCAAAGGAATTTCAGCTCCTGTGTGGATCCGGCTTCCCAATTTACCTCTTCAATGCTGGGATGAGGTAAACATTTGCAGGATAGCTTCGATGGTGGGAAAAACATTCCTACTTGATGGAAATATGTTCCAATGGAGTAGAAGGGAATTTGAACGGATTTGTGTTCGTATTCCCTTAGATATAAAACTCCCAAAAGGCATTTGGGTGGAAGGAATTTCTGGGAAGTTTTATCTGTCGGTAGAGTATGAAGGTTTCTCAAAAATAAGTGAGGAATGTGGTAGAATTGGTCATGTGGTGAACAATTGCTCAGAAGTTAAAAAAGATATTGTCTCAATGACTGCTTGTGCATCTGAAGCATTCAAAACAGGAATACAGATGGCAGAAGCTAAATATGTTGTTAATACAGAGAAAGCAAAGGAGGATTCATGGATCCAGGTGAAACATGGAAATAGAAGATTCAAGAGAATGGGTGAAAAGAGGCAATTCTTTAATAGGATCTCTACTCATATGAAGAAGATTTATGTTCCAAAAACTTGTGTTGACAATTCAAAAACAAATGGCACACCAAAAGGAGCTTCTTTGAAAGATGTACAACTGGTTTCAGAAACTATTGAAGTTCCTAGAATAATGACTAATGGAGAGACTGGATCAGATCTTCTCAGTAAAATTCCATATATTCAACAAAATGAGGTAAACCTGCTTGTTTCCCCTCTTAAAACTATCAATAAATTTGATTTACTTGCAAATATGGATGGTTCTATCCTGAATGAAGATATAGAAAAAATTGAAGCTGTCTGTATAGAAGAAGGTGAGATTGTTGAACAAATATCTCAGAAATTATCAAATGTGGAAGCAGTATTTGATAAAAAAAATATACTTAAGCAAGCAAATGATAAAGACACTCATGAAATTGAGAAGGAAATGATTGATAACTTATCTTCTGGAAAGAAGGTGAAACTGCTCAAAGAATTGAAATCTCTAGGATCTGGGAATATATTGGAAAGAGACAGGAAAAAGTGGGGAGCTAAAAGCAAGAAGATTTGGGGACCTTCTCCCATCTTTAAGCAATGAATTTGATGATTTTCTGGAATTGTAGAGGAGCCAAGAAGGTGGAGGGTGCTCTATATTTGAAGGAAGTGATTAAAGACCACAAAGTTTTTTTGTTGCGTTGATGGAGACTAAAATTAACTCCGTGGAGAATTCTCAAATTAGCAAATTGCTGGGAAACAATTGGGATTCTTTTCTAGTACCCTCAGAAGGTTTATCTGGAGGATTGACTGTTCTATGGAGAAAGGACCTGGCATCTTTCACAGTGGATGAAGTGTCTTCTCAATTGATAGTGGGTAAATTATAGATTTTCAATAAAGGTACCTGGAAAATTGCAACTATTTATGGGAGTACCAAAACCACTGAGAGGAAAAAACTCTGGGAATGCTTAGAGAATCATTGCTCGGAGGAATTTCCTACAGTGATAGGAGGGGATTTTAATTGTATTCTATTTCAAGATGAAAAGAGAGGTGGAAAGAAATTATACTTATCTCAAGGAGCTAAAGATTTGAAGAACTTTATGATCAACATTGATTTACATGAGGTGAAGACTATGGGTCCTAATTTTACCTGGTGTAACAATAAATCTGGAGGAGCTCAGATTCTAGAGAAACTGGATAGATGTTTTTTTAATTCCAATGCTTTGAACTCTATTCACCTTGCTAAGGTGAAACATCTATCTCGCATAGCTTCAGATCATTACCCTGTTTTATTAGAATTTTTCAAACCTGCTGTGGTTAACAAAGCTGATATTCATTATGAAGACGTGTGGGCAACTTATCATGGAGCAGAGGCTATTGTGAAGAAATCTTGGAATAAATTTGCAGGAATGAATCGGGCTGTTTCTCTCAATGTAAAATTCAGAAGAACACTTAGATCTCTTTTTTACTGGATCAAGGCCAAGTTCAAAAACCTTATGATTCTTCGGGACAGATTGAATGAAGAAATACAAGAATTGCAATTGGAAGAAGAAGAAATGGGGATTTCTTTGGAAAAGCTTCAGAATTTAAGATTCAAAATTAATGAACTCAATGTAACTCTTGCAAGACTCAATACTTGGTGGAGGCAAAGAGCTAAAGCAAGGTGGATGGAAGAAGGAGATTGCAATTCTGGTTTTTTTCATGCTTTTGCTAATGCCAGGAAAAACACCAACTGGATTAGTCACATTAAAACTAATGAAGGCAAGATAATGGAGGATGCTAATGAAATTCAGAAGGTGTTTTCTGAATTTTTCCAGCTGAAATGGAAGCATAGAAATTGTAAAATTGAAGGATGGCCAAATCCTGGAGCAATAATCAATGAAAATGATCAAGCTGTTTTGGAAGCTGAGTTCACTAGGGAGGAACTTCAAACTATCATTGAAAAATCTGGTAGCAATATTGCACCTGGAGTGGACGGGATAACTTTTTCCTTCTTGAAAAAATTCTGGAATCTAATTTCTGAAGATGTTTGGTTAGCAGTGAATCATTTCCTTGTTTCTGGAGACATGCATATATCGTGGAAGGAAACCATTATAGTATTGATTCCGAAAATTCAAAATCCTCAAGAGGTAACAAATTATCGACCTATTAGCTTATGTTTGACCATTTATAAAATTATTGCAAAAATGCTCTTGAGTAGATTGGAATTGGTTATTCATAAATTAATCTCGACGGATCAAGCTGCTTTTATCAAAGGACGTTCTTTGCCAGATCATGTTCTTTTAGCACAAGAAATATTCAACAAATTATGTTATTCTAAAGCTAGAAAAGGTCTATTGGCAATAAAGCTTGACATGGAACAAGCTTATGATAGTATGGGATGGGATGCTTTAAGGCAAGTGCTTTCTCTTTTTAACTTTCCTACTAAGTTTAAGGAACTCATTTTATAGTGCATCTTAGATCCCAAATATTGCATTTTAATAAATGGTAAGAAATCAGATTGGATTAATGGAAAAAGCGGATTTAGGCAAGGTTGCCCTTTATCCCCTTATTTGTTTATTCTTTGCTCCCAAATCCTATCAGATGCTCTTAATGGTAGGAAAGGGGATATAGGGATTTCTATTTCTCCCAAGGCTCCTAGAGTGTCCCATTTTCTTTATGCGGATGATATTTTAATCTTCTCTGAATGCAAGAGTAAAGTTATTAATGATTTGAAAACTATCATTAATAATTATTGCTCATGGTCGGGGCAAAAAGTTAACAAGGGAAAGTCTATGGTTATTTTTGGAAAATTTACTAACCATAGAACTAAAAAGAGAATCTCCAATCTTCTTAAATTCAATGTGGTCAAAGAATTGAATTATCTTTGGGTAAAGATGACATTGAGGAGGATGGTATCTTCAGATTTCTCTAAACTTATAGAAGTGGCAGCAAATAGATTAAATATTTGGGGACAAAAGTTCATCTCTTTGGAAGGCAAGATGGTTCTCATTAAACCAACATTCCTCTCTCTTCCTATGTTCTTAACTTCAATCTCTCTTGTTCCCTTAAGCATTTTAAATGAATTTGATAAAATGTGTAGAAGTGTTTTTGTGGAAAAAGAACAATGGCAATACAGGTATTCACTATACATCTTGGAAAAAGCTATGCAAGACCAAGGAAGAAGGCGGTAGAGGATTATTCTCAGCAGTTTCAAGGATTGGTCCATTATGGGCCAAATTAGCATGGAATTTCTGTACAAAGCCTTCTACTATGCTGAATCAAATCTTAAGAGCTAAATATGGTGACGACGTCTGGTTGACTCCAATGAAAAGAGAATGCTCATCGACTTGGAAAATCATCACTATGGGAGCTCAATTTCTTTGAAACATTGTTAGATGGAATCTTTCTAATGGAAATTCAATCAACTGGATGTTCGATAGCTAGATTATGGATAGAAGCTTAGCAAGATGGCCAACATTTGTAAACTGTTTTGAACATAGTGAATTCAAACTGAGTTATTTCATTTCTAATGGGAATTGGAATACTGATCAGATTCAAACTACATTTGGGGAACATCTGAGGGAGCTTATTATTCAAATTCCAATTCAAGCCGAAAGAGGAATTGATCTCATTGAGCTTAATTCTAAATTTTTAGGAAAATCAATCGCTGCTTTGGCTTTTCAATCAGCTTCGGATAAAAATGGTGACGGTTCTATATGGAGTTGGATGAAAAAATTGAAGTTAAGACCGAAGATTGAGCTTTTTTGGTTGAGGTTGTACAATGATGCCATCCCTTCTAATGATTTTCTAGTTAGAAGGAAATTGAGTAACTTCTCAGGATGCCCGAGGGGATGTAAAGAAGATGAGAATGAGTAGCATATAGCAGGGAATTGTTCAAAGCTTCATGAAGTAATCTTTTTGCTCAATAACTGGGGATTCAAAATTCCTATCTACAACAATTTACAAGATTGTTTTGAAGGTTTAAAGAAGCTTGTGGAGAAAAATTCTATCATTGCCAATATGTATTGTACGTCTACTTGGCTAGTGTGGAAAGTAGATGTAAATTGACTCATGATGGCATATAAGATTCCAATAATTTCTTGGCAGCAAATGTGGTATATACATCTACATTCAGCAACTTTATTAATCAATTTTTGAATAACTGGGATACTAACCAGCGTAAGCTGTATTGCTCTTGGTATCCTCCTCCAACCGGTTGGATTAAATTAAATGTAGATGCTTCTATCTTATCAAACAATGTGGCTGGATTTGGAGGTGTAATAAGAGATGAGAAAGGAAGATTCCTTTTAGCTTTTGGAGTAAATATTATGCATTGGGATATTGCTCAAATTGAATTGATGGAAATTCTTCACTTGAAAAATATAATCCGTGATTGGATGTTTGAAGCTCAAGGATTCATTATTGAAGGAGATAATTTCAACATTATCAAACTTCTTCAATCGGCTATGAAGAATTGGAAGGTTAGTAAACGCATTGAAGATAACTTGTCATTCCTTCTTGATTTCAATCAAGTTATGTTTTCTTTTACTAAAAGATGTTGTAACAAATTAGCGGATATATGTGCTAATTTGGCTTTAAAGAGCTCGTTTATTTGGGATGACATTAGTGTTCAAGATATTCCTCCTTCATTCTTGTTTTGCTTGAAGGAGGAATGTGACTCTTTAGGTTTGCTTTAGGCCTTGTTTTTAGGCTGTTTTTTTTTATTATTAATGCTAATTGCATTTCATAAAAAAAAAATCATTTGGATCTAGTTGATTGCTTTGGGGAACACTAAGATGTGTGATTTACTTTTCAAGTTCTCACACCTATTGGGGGTCCATTTGTTGACCTCATTTTTGAATGAGGTCAATTCCTTATATCTAACATTAATTTCAGTATGTAAATCATTAAAGCACATTTTAAATCTAAATCAAGTTCATCTTTATGTTCTGGACTTGAAGGTTTAATTATTAACCCTTGAAATCATCACTTGACAATCACCCTTAGCAATGACTTAACCATTTGATTTATCACTTAGCAAATACCTCTGATTATCGATAATATAATCATTATAAATCTAAATTCCCTTTCTCATTGATCTTCACTAATCAATTTAAATCGTAAATCGATTAATTAATAGTTTAAAATGATAGTCAGCTGATCTCTTGTTCAATTATGAATGATCATCTATGATTATAAATGATCTGATCATTTCAAACCTTAAATCCTTTCAGGTCAATGTATAAATCAAATTTAAATCCAATCAAGTGATTTAAATAAGTGATCAATTCAAAGCATCAAAATCTAATTTTAAGACTAAACCCAAAATGCCATGGTACATAACATATTTTTGTAAACCAAACCAACTGACCTTGAATTTCTAATATATTACATTCATATTAATTAGTCATTCCCATTAGGTCAACCACATAATTTTGAAGTAATTTCAAGATCTTTAGACCCAACGCATTGAACTTATAATTAAATTTAATATTTATAAAAAATATAATAACTCTAAAATTAATTTTAAATCAAAAAGTCAATATTTGGATTAAACATAGTTCATAAAATGCATCAGACTTCCAAAACTTTATAAAAAATTATAAAAAATCTAAATTCACTAAATTAAAAGGCATTGGACTCATCTATGTGTCTAATATTTATGAAAAACATAAAAATTTCAAAAACTAATGTAAATAAAAAAGTTAAGAAATGGACCCTATGTTTAATGTATTAAAATATTCATTAAATTTTGAAAAATCAATAAATCATTAAAACTTTAGAAAATCATCAAATCAATGAAATTAAATCAATAAATAACATTAAATAAATAACCAACATTCCTAATACTAAAGTTTTTAGGTAGGATTACTTCGGGTTGTGGGGATGTGTCCTAAGGAGGTCTTAGTCCTCATACCTGTTGAGACAATGCCACAAATTATTTAAATAGAATTTAAACATTAAAAATTATAATTTAATAAATCAAGAGCCACTCAAATTAAGTCATTTTAAAAGTCACTAATAAAATATTTATACATTATAGCTTTTAAACCCTTATGCATGCTTCCTTTTAGTAGGGCAAATATGTATTGACTTAAGAAGCTTTAAGTCTCAAAACATATAATAATAATGGAATGCTCTATAGTATCAGTATTCCCAAATCTTGGGGTTGGTAGCAACACTTTTCTTAAGTATAGGACATACTGAGCAACAACTTCTGGCACATAAAAATTATTGAAGGCTATGTTGTATAAAACCTAAAGGTAAATAACTTCATTATTCAAAACAATAATAAAAGATATTTAAAACTTATAAAGAAATAAAAAAAAAATTTAAACCACAATATAATGACTTTGAACATGTTAATTCATTTGTAGACAACTCTAAACCTATAAAATCTAGGAACTCTCCAAGCTACATAGCCTTTCTACACACAATTAAATTTTTTACCAGAACTCTAACCTAGGCTAGGTCGGTGGATTGATTTTCTTACCAGGTGCTTTGTTTGGTGAGTACCTTGTGTATGTTCATTTATCTTTAATAATCTAGATATCATACTTTTTTAATTCATGTTGGTCTACTTAGGCTCATTATTGATTGCATTTGGAGCAGTAGGTTATTACAAAACTGCTTTGCTCTTTCATATACTTTTATGTTACTTTAAATTCATATAAGAGTCAAAGTATAATGTTCCACAAGAATGGTGTATACATGTACAAGTCATTATAAAGTAAAATGTGCATAAAATAATTTGTAGAACATCTTGTGTTGTAAAAGATAAACACTTACTTAAATAAAATGATATCCTTTTTTTTTGGATGATATTCTCTTTTGGGCTTCCATAGAATACTTGAAGCTTGAAGATTATATGCAAGTATATTTAAATCTATATATATGGTATGATTGGATGCTCAGGTTTGTTGTGGTGGAGCCTGGCCACCTTTCTTTTTTTAAGTGTTTTAGTATTTTTTTAAATTATTAAATCAATAAATAAAGAAATTAAATTTTATATTTCAATATTTTCATTTATTACATTATAACCTACATTAAATCACCTGGGTTATAAATTATTTTACAATTCTAGGATCCCTAGTTTATGATTTTGATGAAGATAAACCTTATTGATTGAATCGTACATTATCAAGAAAGATGTTGGATATTATTTATTTTTGGTGCACTGATGATTGTAGGTACAATACTCAAGAAGACTAAATAGTCAACATTAGATAAGTTAGGATGTCAAGTCAAAAGAGTCTATATTTTTATTTTTTTAATTTCCTATTTTTTTAGTCAGGCCACATTAGAGTGTAGGTAATAAGGTGACCATGCACACACACATTGGGGGAGAGATAAAATTTTTCAAAAATTAAAATTTTTAGAACTAATCACACTCTACAATTAGTTGTTCTAAAAATGGTTGAATGGCTAATTAAAATATTATATTCTATAAAATAATCATACTGTATGATTCATTTCATTATCAAAATCGTAGCTGCTAGATTAATTTAAGATTTTTAAATTGATATTTTGAATTAATCATATTGTATGATACAAATCATATTGTACAAAAAATTAAAATCTTACTAAAATTAACTCGTGTGATTAGTCAAACAAATCATGGTTTAATTAATGATAATTGATCATACTGTATGAAGTTGACATACCAGATGATTGACAAAGATGAAATATGGTCAATCTAGAGATCGCACCCAATGAAAATATGATTCTGGCATAATCATACTATACGATAATGATCATACCAAATGACTGGCATAGAAGAATTTGGTTGTCCAAAAAATCATACCAAATAAAACTATAATCTTTGAACTAATTATATTATATGATATTATAAACTTACTACGAGACAATTTACCAAAAAAACACATTGTATAGAATGGGACAAGTGATAGAGATGACTTTTAGTCATCCTAGGAATCATCCCGTTTGAATAGAGGAAATTAAATAGATCATACTGGACGATCTATAAATCATTATATATGATGTGTTTATAGAATTTGAACAGTTTGTTTGAATGACTATTTATATCATATTGGATGGTACTAATTTTTAATTGATCGTACTATATAAACTTGGATCATACTGTATGAACAGTGATGGCCAACATGACTTTTTAGGGTTTATTGAAACCTATTATAAAATCAATTCTTTAAACATTTTTAAAAGAGGTGAAGAAAAGAAAGTAACTGAAGGAGGAACTTTAAGAGGGAGATTTTGAAGAAAATTAGAGTTTGTGAGAGGAAGGAGAAGGTGAGCTTGAGTGTGATCAAGCCATAGAAGATGAATTCTTAGTAGCACTTTCTTAGAGATTGGAGTTATTCTTTTAGTCATCCTAAAAGTTGATCTTAGGATACCCATCTAAAGTTGTAAGAACTAAGCATGAAATTATGAAGGAGGTCAGTCATTCTACATTTATCTCTATGATAGAACCCATAAATTTAGATCAAGCCTTAGGAGATGAATTCTTGATCATAGCAATGCAAGAAGAGCTAAATCAATTTGATAGGAAAGATGTGTGGGAATTAGTCAAAAGGCCTAGGAAGAAAAGTGTGGTTGGAATAAAGTGGTTCTTTAAAAATAAGATGAATGACTCTAAAATAGTTGTGAGAAAGAAGGCCTAATTAGTAGTAAAGTGGTATAAACAAATTGAGGGAATATACTTTGAGGAAACCTTTTCCCTAGTAGCTACACTATAATACATAGGGGCTCTCTTAGCCTTTGCTTGGTTTAAGGGTTTTAAATTGTATTAAATGAATGTTAAGAGTGCCTTCCTAAATGGGGTAATTAAAGAGGATGTTTTTGTTAAGCAACTCCATGGATTTGAGAATTTATAATTTCAAACTATGTGATTAAATTGAAAAATGCATTGTATGAGTTAAAGCAAGCACCTAGAGTCTATTATAAAAAGTTGAGTTCATTTCTTCTAGATAGAGGTTTTGTTAAGGGTAATGTAGACACCACCCTCTTCCTAATGAAAGAAGGAGAAGAGTTTCTCATCTTTCAAATCTATGTTGATGGCATGTATTTGGATCATCAAATAAAAACCTTTGTGTTGAATTTTCAAAAACCATGAGCAAAGAGTTTGAAATGAGCATGATGGGAGAACATATTCATTTTCTTGGATTTAGTGTAAAATAGTTGGATGATGGAACCTTCCTTATAAAAAATAAATATATCTTGGAAATTCTTAAAAAAATATGAAATGGATAATGCGAAGGTCATGAACACTCCCATAATCTCAACTGTTCAATTGGACAAGGATCCAAATTGAAAATTAAGGCTCAAAAAAATATAGGGGAATTATTTGATCACTTCTATACTTAACTGTTAGCAGGCCAGATATAATGTTCAGTGTTTGCCTTTGTTCTAGATTTCAAGTAGATATAAAAGAGTTACACATGAATGTAGTTAAAAGAATCCTTAGATATTTGTTGGGCACTCTAAACCTAGGAATTTGGTGTCCTAGAGACAACACCTCTTTTAAAATTGTAGGATATTAAGGTTCTAATTTTACAGGATGTATTTATAGGACAATTTTTAGTTTCATAGTCAAGTAGAAAATAAAATTTAGTAGCCCTCTTCACAACTACGGCAGGATATATAGAAGTAGGGAGTTATGTTTCTTAAGTCCTATAGCTAAAATAATAACTATTAGATCTTGGACTTTTTGTGGGCTCATTTTTTGCCTCATGTCAGTTATTTGGCGCACTTTTTAAATCTTTTAATTTTTGATATACTTTGGGTATCTTTCTCAATTTGGCGTTATTACGCATCTTTCGATCTGGCGTCATTGGCCATTTTTTTTTCCAATCATAGTACATCCTTTCTGAAATTTTAAAGACTAAAGCAAACTCATTCTATTGATAAAACGAACTACTTGATTAAGAAAATTATGAGTTGGATTCGGCAACTTGCAAAAGATCTCTATGCGATAGAAAAAATGTAGGGAGATGAAAAAAGTTTAAATTCAAAATTCAATTCGTAATATTATAAAGATTTTGAATCAAAAGTAAAATAAGCTATTTAAGAAAAGAGATAGAGAGACAAAATCATGAGTTTTCTTTCTTTGACTATTTTTAGAGAAGTTAACCACAACTTACATAAGAATTCAAGAAAAAATATAAGGTAGATTTTTCATTTTTTGTAAAAAATGATTTTTAAAAAAGATTTGATTCTCTAAAGTGTATACAAAATAAGAAAAGGTGATATGTGTATGTTGATCGGAGAGAACTTCACAAAGAGAAAAAGTAAAGATAAATTTTAAAAATTTAATGTAACAAAAAAAAATAAAAAAAATAAACCCAAAGAAAAACACAGAAATATAAATAAAATTACTATGTGAAAAAATTGCATACACAAATAAATAAACACACAAATAAAGGTCTAATCATCATCTTGCTCTAGTATGATAATTCAAAAGTTAGGTCTGCCCAGGAGATTTTTTTCTTTTCATTATTTACCCTTTTTACAATTTACTTATCTTTACCTATTTATTTTATAAGAAGAGTTCTCAAATTAGGACACTGATTTTTCATATGTCCAGGTTTCCTACATCCAAAACAAATAATGTTGTAAGAAATCTTAATATTCTTACCATTTTTACCTTTATTTCATTTTTATTGATGCTTATGCTTTAGTTAGCTTTCTAATTTTCTTGATAACTCATCGCTTTCATCGCTAGCTAAGCCACCTTTCTCCATGTTTTTAGAGTTTATCACTATTGTTTCATCGGCATCCAAAAGTCTTTGGCCCAAACTTTGCTCGTAGGCAATGAGTGAGCCAATCAAATTATTATAGAATCTTCATTCAAATTTTTTGATTAACAAATATCAATAACTTTGGCATCAAACTTATATAGTAGACAACGCAAAATTATATTGACTTTTTCTAAAGATTGAAAATTCTTTACCTAATGCATGTAATGATGTCATAGTTTAAATAAATCTAGTATATATGTCTAAGATCGTCTCATAAGGTTTTATGCAAATTAATTCATAATAATGCATTAAAGTATTAAATATGGATTGCTTGATTTCACTAGTGCATTCGTATAAAGTGTATAATTTATCACAAATTTCTTTGTCAGTAGTGCATGTGGATACAAACATATAATTTCAAAATTTAAAACACAGAAAAATAGTTTAATGATTTAGAATTCAATTGAGCATTGATTTATTCTTCCCTACTCCATTGATTAAAAGAAAAATCAGTTTTAATTCCGTCTATAACACGTGACGGTAAAGAATAACCAACTAAAATCATTTTTTACATTCGATAATCAATTGATTGCAATAAAGTAGACATGAAAATTTTACAAAAATTAAAAGTAATATTTTTAAATAAAGAAGGTCTGGTGATTGAATAACCTTCTTCAATATTACCATTACAAAAATTAGCCATTGATCAAAAATCAAAAAGTTTCTAAACTTAATTTTATGAATGCCACTTTGATACCACTTGAATGTTTGACAGGGATGTTAAGCCTTTATGAACTAGTCCCGAGGCTAAACAAGAGGGGGGGGGGGTGAATTAGTATTTAAAAACTTCTTTAACTGAAAGAAAAATCTTTTTAAATCTTATAGCATAAATAAATTAAATCAACAATAAAAAGATCAATCAGATATTTCACCCAAGCAATTAATCACAAATAGAGAGAAGCTCTGAAGAAATTATTATGTTCGTAATTTCAAAAAATAGTTCTACACAGTTCTTTCGTGTTTCATGGTGGCGGAAGTTTGCCGACTGATCATGGCTGGTGGGCATCATGAGGATCATCGTTCTTCTTCAAGGATTGCAATCACTCCTGCTCGTACATTCTCATCGTACCCCCAGCTTTCAGTAATGACAAGTTGTTTGCTCATTTGCCGAAGACAGGCTTTAAAATTGGTTTGCCTCTTATTATTAATGAGGGCGGATACTTACTAAACAAGAAGCTAGAAGTTCCTTGTAAAGGAAAAGGTGTTTTAATGGAGGAAGATTATGTTCCTGGAATTAAAAATATTAAGATTCAAAATGACAATTTGAATGCTTTACCTTCATCCAAAAAAATGACTTGAAGCAACATCTCAGATATAGAGTTCCAAATCTGAATCAAAAATATATTACTAGAGAAGATTCGATGGTTGTGCTGATGATAGGAGATAAAGTGAATGATTTCTACAATGCCCATGTGTTAAAAAACAATGAAATCTCCTCTGATCTGGAAAATGTTTGAATTTGGGAAATTACTATATTGGGAGATTGTGTGGAAACTCCTTGTATCCCAGTTCATCCTGATGTTATGCCAAACCAAAATGCTTGGAAGAAAAGAGAGAACATCAAGGTATCAGATCTGGAATTAGGAAACTTCTTGTCTTAAGATGGAAACAGAGTAAAATTGCATATTCAAAATGAATTGGAAAATTCTAAAAAACTTTCAAACTCACTGGTGGTTAAAGTTTTTGGTGGTGAAGCACCTCTTCCTATAATCATCTCGGAACATAGAAGACAATGGTCCCAATTTAGAAAAATTTATCTTACAATGCTTGGAATGGGCTGGGTTATTTGTTCCTTCTTTGAACAAGAACACTTGGAAGTTGTTTTATCAAATGGTCCTTAGTTTGTTAAAGGACAAATTATAGGAGTTGATAGGTGGTCGCAAGAATTTTCACCTAATTCTCTTAAAGGATTGAAGGCTCCTATATGGATTAGAATGCCAAACCTCCCTCTTCAATGTTGGGATGAAAAAAATATTTGTAGAATTGCTTCTATGGTGGGGAAGCCTATCCTTCTTGATGGAAACATGTTCCAGTGGGGGAGGCGAGAATTTGGAAGAGTCTGTGTCAGAATCAAGCTTGATAGTAAGTTATGTCTTAGATTTTGGGTAGAGGGGTGCTCCAAAAAATTCTATCAAAAAATAGAATATGAAAGAATTCCTGTATTATGTTACAATTGTGGGATGATCGGGCATAGCAAGGAAGATTATAAAATCAGGAAGATAGATTTTGCGAGAGAGAGAAGAATTTAAATCCTATTTCTACTGTAGTATAAGACAATCAAATCAAAATGAATGAAGAGCTGAATAAAGAAGATGTGGGTTATGGACCTTGGTTAGTTATTAACTGAAAAAAAACTTTTCCAGGAATTCAAAGAAGAACTTTCAAAAAACAAGGGAGATTACGGCATGGAAGAAAGTTGAAGGTAATAACGTTATTCCTCCATTGGTAAAAGAAAAAGTTAATTCTGATTCTGCTCTGGAAACAACACAAGAAATTCATGTTCAAACTAAACTAACGGGTTCTATACAAGTTGTAGAATCTGTGTTGGCCAACATTAATAACTCTCATAAAAATAAAAACAAGTTTAATGCTCTTATTGACCTTTTTGAAGAAGGTGAGAATATATAGGATACTCAAACAGAGGAAGAAGTAGGTGTAAAAACAGCTGGTTCTGATAAAGTTGATCCTGTGCAGATTGAAGAGGCTAGTGTGGAGGTTGCTGGAAGTATTGTTGTAAAAAAGAAAAAAAAATCAAAACAAATGAAGGATCTTGGTCCAATAAGTTCTCATACTAGAAATAGAAGAATGGAGTTGGAAACAAAAGGTTCTCTTGGGGCCTTATCCCCACCCTTTCATTAATATCTTCAATAGCATTCTGGATTTGTAGAGGAGCAAAAAAGAAAGGTGCTTCTCTATATCTCAAAGAATTTGTTAGTACATTTGGAGTTTTTTTTTTTGGGCTGATTGAAACAAAATTGTCCTCTATAGATTCTAAGGAGGTTAAAATATTGATTGGTGATGGTTGGAAATTTGACATTATGCCTTCAGAAGGGTTATCGGGAGGCATTATTATTTTATGGGATTCTTTGATCTCTGATTTCCAAATTGTTGATTCCTCATCTCAATGTGGTATTGGAGATTTGAAAATCAACAACAAGGGAATTTGGAAAATTGCTACTATTTATGGCAATAAAGATTTGTATAAAAGAAGGGAGCTTTGGGATATTTTGGAGGTGAACTCCTCGGCCAATTATCCAATGGTGGTAGGAGGTGACTTTAATTGTCTAACTTCTAGAGAAGACAAAAGAGGTGGGAGAAGGTTTCGATCCTCCCAAGGGCCCAAGGAGATGAGTTCTTTCTTTTCTAACAATGATTACCATGAAATTGGATTTATTTGTCCAAGGTTTACATGGTGCAACAATAAAGTTGGAGGGGGCTAAATTCTAGAGAGGTTGGATAGATGTTTTCTTAACTCATTGGCTTTAAATTCATCTCAACATATGGTTGTCATACATCTTGCTAGCATCTCCTCAGATCATAGTCCCATTCTTCTTAATTTTATGAATTCCATGTTTATTAACAAGAGAATAATCGGGTTTGAGGATGTATGTGTCTCAAAGCCTGTATCCTACTTTTTGGTGAAAAGGAATGGGGAAAATTTTATCAAGGCAGCTTTGTACAAGTGCTGAATTCTAAATTCAAGATAACTCTTAGAGCCTTATTTTTCTGGAGCAAGGAAAAAAAATAAAGATCCGAATCTGCTGAAAAAACAATTGCTGGATGAGATCATGGAGCTGCAATCCAAGGAGTCCATTTCTGGTTTTCTGACAGAAGATGAGTGCTGGGTGCTGAAGAATAAGGTTAATGATCTTAATTCAGTTATGGCTCCTCTAAATGATTGGTGGAAGCATAGAGCTAAGGAAAAATGGTGGGTTGATGGTGATAACAACACAAAATTTTTCCATTCCTATGCTAGTTCTAGAAGGAATTTAAATAGCATTCTCAAGATTAAAGATGGAAATGGAAATTTGGTGGAGGAACAGAAGAAAATTGAGGGAATTCCATCTCAATTCTTCACTCAAAAATGGAAATTTAGATATTCAGTAACTCACGGGTGGCCAAAACCGCAAGCTATACTAAGTGTTGATGATAGGAAATTTATTGAAGATGAATTCTTTGTATTTGAAATTGAACAGGCCATTGAGCACACCAAAGGAAATATAGCACCTGGACTTGATGGGATTTCTTACTCGTTTATCAAGGGTTACTGGAGTATCATCAAAACAGATTTTTTGAATGCCATTATGTATTTCCTGCATCATGGTGTAATGGATAAAAAATGGAAAGATACACGTATTGTTTTTATTCCCAAAGTTAGTAATCCATTAGTTCTCGTTAATTATATACCAATTAGCTTATGCAATGCGGTTTATAAAGTAGTAGCCAAGGTGATTTTAAATAGGTTGATAATTGTGATCCCTGAACTTGTCTCAATGGAATAGAAGGCATTCATCAAGGGGAGGTCTCTTTTAGATAATGTACTGGTTGCCCAAGAAATATTCCATAGATTCAGGTATTCTAAGTCTTCTAAAGGTCTTATTTCATTTAAAATTGATATGGAACAAGCATATGTTTCTATGAGTTGGAAAACTCTTAGGAATGTTTTGGAATATTTTAACTTCCCTTTAAAGTTCATAAAACTCGTTTTGGAGTGTGTAGAAGAACCAAGGTTGTCTTTGATAATTAATGGGAGTTTCTCGGAATGGATAGTTGCTAGAAGTGGTTTCAGACAAAGATGTCCACTTTCTCCTATTTTATACATCCTTTGTTCCCAATTACTTAAAAATGCTCTTAATCAAAGTGATATGGGAATCAAAATCAGACTTGGCAGCCCAATAGTTTCACATTTACTTTATGCAGATGATGTGGTGATATTCTCTGAAGCTACTAAGAAGGTGGCTAAGGGGATCAAGGGAATTCTTACTGATTTCTGCAAGTGGACAGGGCAATGCATTAATGTTAATAAATATGTTATTTTGTTTGGCAAATTTGTCAATAGAAGATGCAAGAAGATGATCTCACACATTATGGGCTTCAAGGTAGTTAAAGAATTTGTTTATCTTGGCATTAAGATTCATCTTAGAAGATTTGTAGCTACAGATTTTCAATTCATAGTGGAGAAAGTAGTGAAGATGCTAAATGTACGGGGAACCAAGTTCTTATCACTTGCGGGCAAACTTACCTTGGTCAAATCGATATTACAATCATATCCTTTCTTTCATAGCACTCATTCTCTTGTCCCTTTAAGTGTTTTACATGAAATAGACAAGCTCTGTAGAATTTTTTTGTGGAACAATGCTAACGGAAGGTTGGGTATCCATTATGTTAATTGGAATGAGCTTTGTAAACCTATTAAATGGGGAGGACATGGATTGTGCTCATCTAGTGATAAAGCTGCTCCTTTGAGAACAAAACTAGCTTGGCATTATATACAAAATAATGATTCTCTTCTTCATAAAGTTCTAGCTCAAAAATATGGGAAGAAGGTTGCTGTGGGATTTAATAAAATTAACTGTTCAGCTACATGGAAATTGATTTTGGTTGGAGGAAGATTGTTGAACTCGTTGATAAGATGGAATATTACAAATGGTTCTTCTATTGATGTTTACAGGGACATCTGGATTTTGGAAAAATGCTTAAATAAATGGCCTACTTTTGTGTTCCACCAGAGGATGAAAGCATCTTGCTGGATAAGTTCATCAACAATAGAACTTAGGATGTTGAAGAACTCCTCAAATCATTTGGGAAAGAATTGGTAGAGTTGATAGTTCAAATTAAAATAAATCAAGATGCTTGTGAAGAATGCTGTGAGCTTCTTTTCTAGAATTCTGATAAAACTCTATCAGTTGTAGCCTTTGAAGGACTGCAGCATAGCAAAATTGAACCAAGATTTGTCAAATGGATTAAAGGAGCTAAATTGATGCCTCGTGTTGAAGTTTTCTGGTGGATGCTACTTAAAGAAGCTATTCCAACACTCCATTTTTTAACCAAAAGAAAATGAGAGATTTCTGAAATATGTCCAAGATGTGATGCTGGAGTTGGAAATGTGGAGCATATTGTTATTAAATGCATTAAAGTAATAGAAGTTTTCTTAATATTAAACAAATGGGGATTTTATATACCACCATTTGATAGTATAGAGAGATGTTTTGCATGGATGGAGCTTATAGTTTGTAATAACTGTTTGTTGTGCAATCTCTTTTGCAATGTGGTTTTCTTATCTTGGAAAGCTAGGAACAAATTGATTCATGAAAGAATTGTAGAAAGCTCCACTATTATTACTACAAATGCTGTGAGCTTCACTTCAACTTCCAAATTGGTTTGTAACTCTATCTCGGTTAGGTGGGATGCTAACCAGTCTTCAAGACTATCCAATTCATGGCAACCCCTCCACCCAATTGGCTCAAAATCAATGTTGATGCATCACTCGATTCTTCCTATAAAGCTGGAATAGGAGGCGTCATCCTTGACTATAAATGAAGATTTTTGATGGCATATGGGAGATCTTGCATTCATTGGGACATCTATTAGTTAGAGTTTTTAGCTATCAAAGCATTGAAAGAAGTGATTAAAGATTGGATGTTCAAGTTCAAAGGTGTTATTATTGAAAGTGATAATTCTAATGTAATTCCATTTCATCAACAAACCATGATGGAAGGGTTCAAGGGAGAAGAAGATTTATACTTTCTCAATGATTTTAATTTTGTTTTGTTTAATAATATAGGTAGAAATAGTAAAAAGATAGCTCACATGTGTGCTAGCATTGCTCTTATTACCAATTTTATTTGGGAAGATATTAGCTTGAATAAGATTCCTCCTTCTTTCATTAGCCTGTTGAAGGAGGGATCATCTTTGTAGTTCCATTATTCTTTTATTAATGTAAGTTCTTGCTTATTATCCAAAAAAAAAAAAAGTAGTTAATCACAATAAAAGTAAAGTACACAAAATAATAAGAAATAACACACTAGATTTACAGTGATTCGGTCCAACCTGACCTACGTCCACTCCTCGGAGGCACCCTTTGAGTATTGCACTAAACCTTTAGTGTCTCTCCTTTAGCCCCCACAACTAGGCAGAGAAGCCCTTATAAAATCACTTCCACCAAACTTATTGCGGTGGTGTATCCGGGCCCTTTGACACCAAAGTGTTCTTCTCCTTCCCAAAAATTCCCTCAAGACAAACCTTGATTCCGATGGTACTAAGGTGCGAGCTTAACGGAGCAACCGTGTGAACCCCCCTCTACACTCCCTTGAAACCCCCTCCAAGGATCTTCTCCCTCTCTCAAACTCCACCCTTTCTTATCTCCCTTTCAAGTTCTCTCTTCAAGTTTTTTCTAGAAGAATAAAACTTCAATGGCTGCCAAAGACACTTTCAAAGTGTTTGACAAAGCTTAAATAAAAGAGCTCCAAATTTTCTCTTAATTACAACAAACTGATATTATCATCCAAGATGATATTCCTATCATCCTATAAATTTATTTCAAATTATTGACTATCATCTAAAACATCACCCTGATTGCATGTCTGGATGATGGAAAAGTAAACTAATCATTTAGGATGATCTAACAATCAACCAGATCGATTAGTAAAAGAAGGCACATATCATCCAGAGTATCGCCCTAAATAGAGCCAGGCCAATTATGAATCATCCAAGAATAACTAAGGTTTATAAACTGATTGTCCCAGACAATCCTGCGATTGTCCAACTCGACATGATTAAGCAATCAAACCTTTATTGCTTTCCTTAATTACCAGATTAATTTAGGCATAATTGCGCTACATCATCCGGGACATTGTCCGGGATGATGTCCAAAAATAATACATACCTAAATAGATCTAGTGGCTGATTGTTTATGATTTGAATCTATCATTCTATATGATGATAATTTCATCCAGGCCGATCCGCTTAAATACGACTACCTTAACCAGGATGCCCTAATTATGGTTTCTATTTTTAACGAATCATGTAGGACAATGCTTGGATCATCCAGGATAATGTGATCAAAAATAAAAAAACTCTAATAAGCAGACAAAATTATGAGTGAAAGGTTACAAGCAAGAATACACCCTTACAGGACATGAATAAAAAAATACATCAATGAATATTACAATTAAAACTTGTTCTTCCAAATCTTGAGCCTTGAATGGTGCATCATAATCCTGAAAAGTTAGTATTCACATAAACAAAAATATATTGCAAATATTGGTAGACAATAGAAAGTGAGCCATAATATTTGTTATCATCCAAAACATAAACTCATAAGCTTGAGTTGCAACATATTTAACTTCCCTTAGACTTTTCTTTAAGAGAGACCTAGAGGAAGGCACATAAAAGTACAAAACTTCACTAAAAATGATTGAAATACTTAAATAAATAAATTAAAAATTATTTATAAAAATATAGGGATGGAATCATGTGCCTTTGTGCTCGACATGATGGAATCGTGAGGTATAGAAAGAATTAGCACCTCAAGGTTTTTTAACTTGCTCAACTGTGGTTTTGGGCTTACCTAGCATGATTAATTATTAAACATGTGAATCTTTTGGTTAAGTTAGTATGGATCCATGTTTTGGAAATTGCTCCACCATAACACTATAAAAGTTGAGTGTTGTGGTGATTAAAAGTACAATTCAACCCTACAACATTAAAATGCTAGATGCTTTAGTGCTTATTTTCTTGAGATACTAGTGTTGTGGTATTGATTTCTAGTGCAGCAATGTTGTAATGCAATATGGCACTAACCTTGGCTCAGACTTGGTTTTGATCTTCCTTAATTTTAAGAATGGCTGGTGATACAATGTATGAATTATAAGTTAGGCATTTTAGATTACACTGATGTGGCATAGAATGTACGGGTGTTGTGGCTCTCATTTAATAGTTATAAATTATTATCTTCCCCTGAGTAATTATTGCACAATGATAACTAAAAAAACATGTTTTCACTAAATTTAACATAATAAACTATACAAAATTTATATTTAATAGGAGGCTAGGTGAGCAGGGTCTCCACCATGTGAGGAGTAGATGGTTGGAGAGAAGTCTCTATTATATGAGGAGTAGAAGGATTGAGAGGCATCTTTATTATTGTGTGAAGCACGAGGGAGTGGCATTTCTGCCTTACTAGGAGGAAGGAGAAGGAGGAGTTTTTAGGGATAAAAGAGTACGTAAAGGACTTTATCTACCTGGTAAGAGATAATTTCTTATTCTACATGCTCAATATTAAAGGAGCGGTTTCTAATGGAATACTCAAAGAGGAGGACCATTGGGGGGTTGACGTATGTTGATTTTAATTGAACCATAATAAAAATCTAGTTTGAATTTCATTTACTTTACTTTCCTATGCTTTAGTTTATAATACATGTCTTTGTGAAAATTATGGTTATTAAACCTTTGGTTACATTTATGCATGCATAAAGTTCAAAAAAAATATAAGATTTAAAAATAAATTTATGCTAGGGTAGTGACTGAGACTTTTATAGTGCCGAACATGATGATCAAACACATAGAGCCCACAAATATTGATCATTTCAGTCCTCCTATAATGATAATTTTGATTCTTGATGAGAAGGATGAGCCTCTTGATATTAGAGTAAAGAGGTGATTGATGGTGGGACATCCCAGCATGGAAAGTGTGCAAGAGGTCACCTCTACTAAGGTTGGTTCAAATTTTGAAATGCTACAACCTAGCATAAGTGAAAATGGAAATTTTTATGTACTTAAGAATAGCAATATCAAAAAAACGTTACCTATTATAAGAGAGCCTATATTATATTTTTCCTTGAGTGAGCTTTTGTATCATTCTCAGAGTGAAAAGGAGAAAAAGCTTATAGAATAGTGGGCACTATTTCAATTTGCAAACAAAACTTCCCTTCATGATCGAGTCTAAACCATGCATATAACCTTATAACATTTCATTTTTTATCAGCTTTCAATGTTAATTATAGGAGTGCTACCCACTAAGGAATTTCAATATTTTGAATCCTCAAGGGAAGATGAACTCACTGATGCTAGAGAACAAGTGACAAGTGTTGTAGCAGAGCATACCAAATCTATAATAGAAGAGAGAGGAGCATACTGATTAGATGTATAAGGGGAAGTATATACCCTCACTATCATAGGGTCACTTTATGTTTATTTCCCATCCATAATGATTGGTGTCGGTAGAGAAGGTAATTAGAGGCTAGCAATGTTAAAGAGGATAATTAACCTAAACGGCGTTGGCAAGGCTAGTAGCTTATGGCATACTGTGACTTACCATTTGTGCTGGCATACTTATAATGAATATGTGAGATTATACCAATGGTGATGACTATCCTCATGTGCAAGACTATTCTGATGTGTAGTTTCAAGCCACTTTTTTTTTAAATGTATGCTTGCCAATAAATTATGTAAAGAACTATGTTATTTAAAAAAAGTTTATGTCTAAATGAGTCATGTATTTTTGTTCCTGAATTTTCCTTGTTTATAATATAGCAAGTACACTTGTATGAATGATTAGTAAAACTATCTCTGGATTATTCTGATTTGATAAATAGTAATATTGTGTGCATCTTAAGTAATGGTACAATACTTAGGAGATTTTTTTATTTTTGGATTTTGTCCTTATTATAATGAGTGAGAAGATGTAAAAATGCAATGACTTAAAGAATGATGACTCACCTGGATTTGTTGAGTGAGATGGTAGGCTTTTTCTTGAGTGATACTTTTGGTGAGTGTATATGAGACATCTATTAAAAAATATTCAATGGATTACTATGCGAGCTAATAAATCTCATGGGAAAGATGGAGGGAGATAGGGTGAGATCAACATCTTGAATGATGATATGAGGGGAGACATGATATAAATGTTAAGTACTTTCATCTATAGATATCTGGAGATGGTCCCTCATGGTTGTGAGCTACTTTGTTCTCTTTAGTATTTTTTTTTCTTCTTTAGTCTTATAAGTGCTTCGTATTTTCCATGGTCATTCTAAGGAAGTTTTTATTTCATTCAATAACTTTAAGGATATGTTAGAGCCAAGGTCACAAAAAAGTGCACTATGTATAAATATTGCATGTATGGCTTCTTGTACATCAACCTCTAGGTATAACATGGAGGATGACAGTTTGAACCCACTAAATGGTAATACGCCTGTGATTCCTTGAAAAAATTTTCTTTGGAGATATTATATTCATGATGCCACAAAATTAAGGAAATTCTTAATTTCTATAGAGTAATTAAGGCGCAAGTGATACCAAACCAAGAGACGTCCAACATCTCAGTAATCACCTTACTGTATGTGTAGAATGTTCCATGGTCACTCAACTTAATTCTCCATATCTTTACCATGATGGAATCCAAGGATGGTTGTATGTGCTTTTTGTTGACAATAATGGAGGTTACTTTGCTTATGAATAAGATATGCAATTGGAAAGTGAAGTTTGTCCTTATTAATAGTTTAGCTAAATGTTAACCGTCCTTATCACTTCTAAAATAAAGAAGAAGACATAGCTAGTGCTCAATGAGGTGTAAGAGAATGTGCTATCATACATCAGATGAAAATCATTGATCGCAATCTACCACCTTAGCTTTGATAACATTTACAACAACTTTTAGGGAGACTATTTTATATTTTTAATTTTTTATAAAAGTTTTCTAAGGCTTTTACTTCCATAATCTACTTGCTTATTCATAGATAAGGTGGGAAGATGCATGTTCCCCTTTGAAATGGTGATAGTTATTGCTATTAAAAAGTCCTTGGGGAAAGCCAATAAGAAAAGGTGGGTTGCACTTATCAAGGAGCCTATCGTGCCATGGATGATGATGAGGTGCAACCTCCTAAGAAGGTGAAACTATAAATAGAAGAGGATGCTTACCCCCAAGGTTTTGACTATAAAGAATCCATCAATATTGAAAGAGAGATGTCACCATAGCTACTAAAGAACTTTGTGTGCCTCCTCTTGCACCTAAAGAAGGTATAATAGATTTAGGAAAAGGGTAAAGTGAGAGAAGGTTCACTTGCTTTTGTCAATGGTGGTGTTTGGTAAATGGAGGGTGCCTAAAAAGGAGGTGAAAAATGTGGTGAGTTGCCATGATGATTGCAGAATGTTGCACAACTACACACTCTATCATACGTAATTGACTCAAAAAGGAATGGAGGTTACCATGTGTTGGTGGAATTTTGAAAACATGTTTTAAAAATTTTGGTTTTCTTTGGGAGTTAAAGTTAAATTCTAATTCTAAAATTGAATCATCCTGTTAGAAAGAATATATCACCTCGAAAGATGAAAATAAAATTTCATAACGGCGTTCAGATTTAGAATTATGAAATTCATCTTGAATATTGTGAGCGGATGCTAAAGAGAAGTTCATATGACCCCGAAGGGTCAAAATGAGGTTCAATTGAATATCCAGCTACAATATTCAAGAAGTGTGATCGTTAGGTTCACATCCAAAGCTTTATCAAAGAAAGATATATCTCTCCGAAGGGAGAAAATATCGTTCGATGATAATTCTTTAAATATGATAATAATGATCACTAGTATTTTAAGTTTTCCCAAAGAAATCCAATCGAGCTTTGAAAAATCAATTTTAAAATCAGGTGTGTGTGGTTCTAAATCTCCTACGAGCGCAAGCCCTCGTAGTTAATTACATCGTAGGGAGACAAAATCCCCTATAAAAACTCTCGATTAAAATAGTGGCAAAATTTTGTTTAGAGTTTCTAGGAGTGATATCAAAGTATGAATAGAATTATTGGAAAATCAAAAGGGAATGGATCAAAATTGAACAGTTATTAACGGAGTTAAAGGATGAGAGGTAGGGGACACTTTGAGATTCCAGAACCGTCCGGAAGTGTCCCAACTTAGTCTAAGTGTTGGGCTTTATATTTTGGATTTGAAATGATATTTAGTTAGAGTTGAGCATTTTATTAGAAATTTGGGATTAGATTCCCGAAGTTTGGGGTCTTATAATCAAAGATCTGCCCTGGATCCTAAATCTATTTTGGACACTGGACCACAGTCGTCCGATCTTAACTAATGCAGTGCAAAACCTGGACTTACCCCGGCCTGGATTGGGGAGCCAGCTAACCACCTAATCGATTTAAAAGAGATGAATCTGGTCTTTTATGAAAGAGTGGTAGGGACGTTATAATTAAAGTTTTGAAGAATTGGGGCCGACATCTAGAGATTCTCCTAATTGACCCCTTTGACTTATGTTGGGTGCTAAAAATGCTAAGGACTATGATATTAAAATTTTGACTCTTTTAATTTGTATCTAATGCAATGCATGCTGGTTAACAACCTCAAATCAAATAAGCTTGAAATTTTTAAAAACAGGCTTATAAAATAATTTTTTAGAAGACTGGACTTCCCCAGGTCCGGCACCTCGTCCTCATAGGTCAGACTATCCGGACTCTACCCGCAGGCGGGGAAGGGTCTAAAGCAAGGAAAGAAGAATGCAAAAATATGCATGCGACCCCGGGGTCGATCCCCGGCTAATTCCCTAGATTCGTTATCTTTCTATGTTATTTAGACTCACTAAAATTTTAGACTTTTAAAATTATGAGTAGAAAAATTTCACACCCTCACGAGTCTCACGTATCCAGGCGAAAACAAAGAGCGGCATGCAATCGCCAAAAAAACTAGTAAAAACAAGTAATCCTAAAGGAAATCAAATCATTACATCAAATACAAATTAATTAATAAATGTTCATAGGCAGAATTGCCTTGCTTATTACAAACCAGAATATTACAGAAAGTAAAGTGGCCGGGCACCACTGACAACAACCCGGATTCTAAACCTAGTAATGACGCAATTTATTTTGAGTGGGATACTCTCAATCTTCAAATCTTCAAATCTTCAATTTCATTCTTCTTTGGACTCCGTTTCTTCAATCTTCTTGGAATCTTCGTAGCAGATTACCCAAATGGATAAGAGGGCACTTCCCTCTAAAGGGGAAGGCCACTCTTTCCTCTTTGGGTAAGGAAGAGGTATGATCCAAATTTGGATTTCCAAATGGAAAAGGAGTGTTCCCTAAAGGGGTATCCTTTCCTCTTTGGAATCCAAGCTTTGGATCTATGTATCCCAACTCAAAATAAACTTTCACAACACTTGACACTTGCACAAATTACATTGGTATCAAAATAAAAATCTAGACTCACCTGCAGGGTTATCCTAAGCAATTAATATGTAAAAAGCAGTTATTCCCAAGCAGTTGTATATGAGCAGAAAAGAAAGTAAACACACTGGCCACGCTCTTTTTATGATTTGGGGGCTTTAGCAGCTGAAGCACCTATGCAAAGAGTTTATAATATTTATGCATTTTTTTAATTTGCCCCCTTTTTATATTGCCCTGCATGAGCGTGGCCACCTGCAGAAAACTGTGTCAACATCCAGATCGTACCTAACCTAAGGGTAATCTAGTCGCCAAACACATCAATCCATCCACAGAGTACAGAAAAAGTAAGCAGACACAGCAAAGCAATTTCATCCACAACATGCAGTGAAAACTACGAAAAAACCCGGCACACAGCAGTAAAGTAAACACCCGCCTATCCTAGATCTAGAGTTGGTTGTCCTAGCACATCATCTAAAGTGTGTGAAAAAGGTCGTGTGGCTGGGATAGATCCTAAAGTAGGTGATTAGTTAAAGTTGTCTAAAAGTTTGGATTTGTTAAGGCTTAGAAGGGGGGTTTAGATTAAAATTTAAATATTAATGAATTAAGAATTTTAATTAGAAATACTTTTAGAAGTTAATTGATTGCTACCTTTGTTTCACACCGAGGCCGTGAAGTTTATTTCACCTTCCTTGGGGCTAAGCTAATAGCCTCGTAGGCCTGGGTTACCTAGTAGCAATCGGGGTTAATTAAATTATTTAAATTGGTTAGAATTAAAAAAGGTGGATTAAAGAAATGAGTTAATTACTGATTTTAAAAGCTTGATTAATTTAAGTTTGCCATTAATTGATTCGTGGCGTTGTGCCACCAGGCTCGAGGAACCAGCCTCCTTAAGACACTTAGCCCCGCAGCCCGGAGTAGTCCAGCCGATAAACCAAATTAATGTAATTGAATTAGAGATTTTTAAAATGTTAAATAATTAAAAATTAATCGATTTTAAGGTTTGACACCCTTTAGAATTCATTCGTGGCGTTGTGCCACCAGGCTCGAGGAACCAGCCTCCTTAGGACACTTAGCCCCGCAGCCCGGAGTAGTCCAGCCAATAAACTTCAACTTTAGGGTGGTTGTTGTGTTTTAAAGGATGTGTTAAGTGTATTAAGCATTAAACCAATATTTTCTGAGTTTTAGAATGATTTTGAATTTTATGAATTTTTTAGAATATTTTAATGAATTAATTAAGGGGTTGAATGTTGAATTTTTGATTAAGCCCAAATTCTGGAATGTTTGTATTTTATTAAAATACTAGACCTAATTATGAGTTGTTAGACAGTTGGTACACTCAATTTGGAAATTTCTATCAAAAGTTATGATTTCTAGAAGTTTTGACCCGGTTTTGACCTAAGGTTGACCAAAATGTTGACTTTTTGACTTTGACCATATTTTGGGGATTTGACATTTTTGGAAAATACTAGATTTTAATTAGATTCATTAGCCACTGAGTTTGACTGATTTGGAATTTTCTATAATTAATGGTGAATTTTAAAAGTTTGGATATTTATGATAATTTTTAATTATTTCAATTAAAGGCTATTCTAGTGATTTGGGCCTAAATGGATCTCAAACTCCTTGAAATCTCTCCCAAAGATCAGAGGTGATCTAAGGGGAGATTACCAAGCATTAAATTAATTCTTGGGATTTTTAATGATTATTAATTAATTAATATTAATTAAACATTGAATTTTACTTAAAATTAAATTAAGGCTTAATTTGATGTCCAATCAAGGGGCTTTTAATTCTCACGGGTTAAGGGTTCAACACTGATTAATTTGAAGTATTAAACTTAAATTTTGGATTTAAAATGGATTTATTGGGATTTAATTAAGGCTAAGGGGCAATTCTAGCAAGGGCAAGCTATGGCTCCTAATTGGTGAACCAAATGAACTCCAAATCTGATAAAATTTGGACCATGGGGTCACCTGATCCCAAGGCCTAAACACACCAAATTTGGGCTCAATTGGAATACTCTAAGGTGGCTAACTAAGCCACCTAAGGTGAGCTCTAAGTCGCCTTCAAAAAATCCTAGGGAGCTATCCTAAGGTTGGATTGGGGCAAAGTCAGTGGCCCTAAACTCCGTATCCTAAGCATAATCAACACACAAAAAACCAGATCCTAATTCTCATTGGATAGGCTTAAATCCCAATTTGAATTTAAGGGTCAACCCATGACCCTTAAACTCAAAATTGGGGGAAAGTGCCCTTAGACCTTTAAAACAGGGGAGACAAAATTTGGACATGTCAAAGACATGCCCAAATCAATCTCCTAAAGTTCCATGCCATGGAGACTTAACTACAAACAATAATTGCATAAATTGAAATAATACCATTAATAAAATTAAGCTTAACACACATGCAATTAGGGTCTGGAACCATAGGGCTTTTGAAGGTCTCCCTGAGACCTTTCTAATGAGCCTAAGAACACCTAATTTGGTCAAGTGTGAAGGGAGATATGGATTTTTGAAGTTCCCTTGATTTTCTGGAATTATTAATCCAGCCATTACACAGTCAGCCGCTCTTTACACGCGGCGCGTCCCGATTGGCTGGGCAATCATTAGCGCTGACTAGATAACGGTCGGATTAATCGTAGCCGTCGGATGGCGGATCGAACGGCTGGGATTAAACGCGCTCCGGGACCGCGGGATCTAATCCGAGCCGTTGATCGAAATCAATGGCTGAGATTTCGTCTTCAACCTCCGCCTTTGCCCGAAGCCGTGAACGTTCTCCGGCGTGATCCGAGCAATCGCACCGGCGAACTCCGATGAAATTTCACAGGGAGGATCAGGGGGGTGGAAACCTTCAATCCAACGGTGGAAATCCGTTGGGGTGAAGGTTTCCTTCACACTTGACTGGACTACCTAGCTAGGGAGCTCGGGATGGAGGAATTACCGCAGAGAAAGTCTCAACGAATGAGCTTCTCTATTTGGAAGCTTCAGGAGATGAAGGCGAGCAGGTTTCCTTCAGAGGCCGCGACTGGAGGACGGCTGGAGGTATGACTTCGAGCGGGACGCCGAAGCCTTTCGCCAGAGTTCGCTCGAAGCAATGGAAGGGACGGTCTGGGAGCTCGAAGGAAGGTGATGGGAGATCGAGGGAGCTCTGGGGAACCGTTTTCAAACTCTGGGATCGTCTCGCAAGCCTTGGGGAGCACCACCCTATTCAGCCTCCTCCCGCGAGCTCGGACGGCAAGGATTGAATCGGAGGAGGTCTCGGATTGATGCCAAATGGAAAGGGGCACCATTCCAGAGAGCTCGTGAGCCTCAAGCCGGCGGGCCACAGCCTTTGGAAGGCTTTCGGTCAGGACCGGCCTGGGGGGACCACCGGAACTTGCTCTCCATTGGTTCCGACCGCCGCCGGCCATGGTCTGGGTCGGATTGACCAGGGAAGGCCGATGGGGACATGCTGGAGCTAAATGTGAAGCCAATTTGGCCAGGGGAAGCTGGGATCGATCTGGTGGCTCGATTTGGCTCAAACCTGCTTGGTTTGAGTCGGATTGAGCTCGATTCAGGTCAGGCCAGACCCTGGGCTAGATATGGGAGGCAGGTCTGGGTCTGGTGCACCCAATGCAAGTGGCAATTGGGTTGTATTCGATCTGGATTAAAAGATGGCTCGGGTTGATCCAAACCTGCTTGGTTCGGGTCAATTTGGGCTCAACCCAGGTCAGGCCAGACCCTGGGCTTGAGGTGGGAAGTGGGTCTGGGTCTGGTGCACCCAATGCAAGCGGCAATTGGGTCTAATTTGATCTGGACAGGGAGATGGCTCAATCCCAAGTGTTTTTGGGCACTTTGGGCTAGCCAAATCTTGACCCAAGCTAGCCCAAGGCATGGGCTGGCTGGAGAAGGTGTATTGAACCTAGGGCCACCTATGGGAGGTGTTGGTCAAGCTCAATTGGGCTTAGGTTGAGATTTAGCTCAATCCCAAGTGTTTTTTGGCACTTTGGGCTAGCCTAACTCTTGACCCAAGCTAGCCCAAGGCATGGGCTGATCAAGGAAGGTGTGTTGGGTCCATAGGAACCCAATGGCACCCTGATTTGGATTCAATTTGGTTAAGATCAAAAGATGGCTCAAGGGAGGCCTCTTCTTGGTCACTTGGGTCAAGCCATATGACCAACCCAAGTGAGCCCAAGGCTTGGGTCACCAAGAGGGGTCTCTTGGGTACCCAAGGGGTCATCCCATACATTCAAAGAACTTGGAATGGACTTGATTCAAAAATTTGAAAGAGGAAGGGTGTATGGGTCCATGGGTCAAACTTGGTTGACTTGGTCAACCAAGTTGACCCAAGGTTTGGGTTTGAGTTCAACAAGTTGAGTTTAACATTTAAAATTCATTGGAAGTGGTTTCAAAGGGTTTGGAATTGATTTTAATTGAAATGGGCATTTGAAATCCTATAAGGGTATTTTGGTCAATTTTGACCTATTGGTCAACTAGGGTCAAAAAATGGTTCTAAAAAATGCAGTTTACTGCTCAATGGGTTAAAATCAAGAGTCTGGAAGTGATTGGAGACTTTGATGAGGATTCCAGGGTCAAGATCTCAAAGGGGTTAGGTTCAGTGGCATAGGCTGTAAATATTTGAAGGTTTTACAGCCTTTGAATTTTAATTCAGATTCTGGGGTTAGAGACCTCGGAATGAGCTCAAAGTTGGAGGGTAACCTGTAGAGACATGTCTTATCACTTTGCAAGTGATAGACCCTGAATCAGAGGCCATTTGACTGGGTTTTGAAATGTTTGAAAAATCTCTGAAAAGGGTGTTTAGGACAGGGCCTCTAGAGTTTGGATTTGAGTTTGAATTCTGGGTTTGGATTGGATTTCAAGTTTGAATGATTAATATTGAAGTATCCAAATCATCTACAATCATGTGGTGATTGTTAATGGGTGGATAAGGTCACAACCAGATTGAAGTGTGGATCAAAATCTAGATTGAAGTTTGGATTGTCAAATTGATTGGATCAAGGTCTGGATATGTTTGAAATTTGAATTAATTTGGATTTGAATTGGATGGAGTTTGAGATTCAAATTGATCTGGTAGAAATCAAATTGAAATTGGAGTGGATCAAATATAGGAATTGATTTAAAATTGAGGTTGATCAAGGGTGGAGATTGATTTGAAGTTGGAGTGATCCTAAGATCTAGAAGAATTCTAAGATCTAGGATTTAAAGGAATCCTAGGCTCTAGAATAGGCTCTAAGGTCTTGGATCTAGAAGGATCCTAAGGTCTAGAGTGGATCCTAGGGTCTAGGATTAAATCTGGATTCTGGATGGGTCTTAGTGACCTCATACAAAAATGAGGTCAACAAATGGACCCCCAATGTGTGTAGTAGAAGGAACTTCTGCTGCACACATTGGCGTTGACCGAATGGAAGTAGAATTTTGAGAGTGAAAGGGAGATCATCTCCCAACCTCAAGCCTATAGGATGCTAATGGAAGGCTTACACCTATTGGATAAGGAAAACTGGTAAAACCAAGGTAGGGAATACCTAACCTTGGGTCTAAGGAAGGGCATCACCCAACCTTAGGTCTACAGGATGCTGATAGAAGACTTACTCCTAGTAGACAAGGAAACTGGAGAAACCAAGGTAGGGAATACCTAGCCTTGGGTCTAAGGAAGGGCATCACCCAACCTTAGGCCTATAGGATGCTGATAGAAGACTTACTCCTAATAGGCAAATTAACTGGAAACCATAGTAGGGAATACCTAGCTTTGGGTCTAAGGAAGGGCATCACCCAACCTTAGGTCTACAGGATGCTTATAGAAGACTTACTCCTAGTAGACGGATCAACTGGAAACCAAGGTAGGGAATACCTAGCCTTGGGTCTAAGGAAGGGCATCACCCAACCTTAGGCCTATAGGATGCTGATAGAAGACTTACTCCTAATAGGCAGATTAACTGAAAACCAAAGTAGGGAATACCTAGCTTTGGGTCTAAGGAAGGGCATCACCCAACCTTAGGTCTACAGGATGCTGATAGAAGACTTACTCCTAGTAGACGGATCAACTGGAAACCAAGGTAGGGAATACCTAGCCTTGGGTCTAAGGAAGGGCATCACCCAACCTTAGGTCTACAGGATGCTGATAGAAGACTTACTCCTTGTAGACGGATCAACTGGAAACCAAGGTAGGGAATACCTAGCCTTGGGTCTAAGGAAGTGCATCACCCAACCTTAGGCCTATAGGATGCTGATAGAAGACTTACTCCTAATAGGCAGATCAACTGGAAACCAAAGTAGGGAATACCTAGCTTTGGGTCTAAGGAAGGGCATCACCCAACCTTAGGTCTACAGGATGCTGATAGAAGACTTACTCCTAGTAGACGGATCAACTGGAAACCAAGGTAGGGAATACCTAGCCTTGGGTCTAAGGAAGGGCATCACCCAACCTTAGGCCTATAGGATGCTGATAGAAGACTTACTCCTAATAGGCAGATCAACTGGAAACCAAAGTAGGGAATACCTAGCTTTGGGTCTAAGGATGGGCATCACCCAACCTTAGGTCTACAGGATGCTGATAGAAGACTTACTCCTAGTAGACGGATCAACTGGAAACCAAGGTAGGGAATACCTAACCTTGGGTCTAAGGAAGGGCATCACCCAACCTTAGGCCTATAAGATGCTGATAGAAGACTTACTCCTAATAGGCAGATCAACTGGAAACCAAAGTAGGGAAAACCTAGCTTTGGGTCTAAGGAAGGGCATCACCCAACCTTAGGTCTACAGGATGCTGATAGAAGACTTACTCCTAGTAGACGGATCAACTGGAAACCAAGATAGGGAATACCTAGCCTTGGGTCTAAGGAAGGGCATCACCCAACCTTAGGCCTATAGGATGCTGATAGAAGACTTACTCCAAATAGGCAGATTAACTGGCAAACTAGGATGGTGCCACGAAGGGCGTACTCCATCACTAGCGAATGGGAATCAGGATGGTGCCACGAAGGGCGTACTCCACCACTAATCCCCGGGTGAAATGCCAGGGTGGTGCCACAGAGGGCGTACTCCACCACTAGCGGGTCTAATCCTAAGGGAAGGAAAGACCTAACCTTAAGGAGAAGGCGAAGAGTGTTAAAAAAAACTTAAAAAGAAAAGGTAGAATCAAGTTGTAAATCAAGAAAATGAAGTTTTATTAATTGATAAAATGAGCTACATAAAGCATAGTATTTCTTAAGGAAACGCCCATTGACAGGTAGCATCGGGTGGTTCCCTTTACAATCTACTAACTGATACGAGCCTCCTTCGTAGACAGTCTCTATAACGAAGGGTCCTTCCCATGTAGGTTCAAATTTGCCTCCCAGCTTCCGATGGGCCAAGATAGGCCTCCGAAGGACCAATACCAAGTCTCCCGCTTGGAAGGTCCTAGGTCGCACTAACTTATCATGGGCTTGAACCATACGGGATTTATACAACTCTAAACTTTGTTGAGCTTGGAGACGTCGCTCTTCAAGGCCTTCGAGTTCTTCCAATCGTAGTTTTGCATTTTGTTCATTGGTAACTTTGATTCTGAACTGCAATTCTAAGCGAAGGGATTTGTATTTCCAAGGGCAGAACAGCCTCAGATCCATACACTAGTGCAAACGGGGTGGATTGGGTCGGGGTTCTATAAGTGGTACGATAAGCCCACAAAGCTTCCACCAACCGCTCATCCCACTGCCGTTTGTTATCATCAAGGGTCTTTTTGACAATTTGCACCAAGGTTTTGTTGAAGGCCTCGGCCAATCCATTCGCCCGAGGGTAATAGATCGTCGAATATCTCCAATCAATATTATGGCGCCTTACAAAACTATTGATTTTTGTAGACTTGAATGCGGACCCATTATCGGATATGATTCTGCGAGGTACGCCGAATCGATATACAATATGGTCACGAAAGAATTTTAAGACATGGTGTGATGTTACGTTTCGTAGGGGAATTGCTTCCGCCCACTTTGAAAAGTAATCAGTCGCTGCTAATATGAAACGATGACCTCTCGCGGAGGGAGGGTCAATCGGCCCAATGATATTCCGTGCCCCAACTCTCGAAGGGCCACGAGGCTATCGTAGGGTGTAACACATTAGGCGGCTGATGTAAAACCACACCATGGACCTGACATTGATGACAGTGCTTTGCAGTATTCATGCAATCGTCA